>MU683403.1:25252-80893 GCA_026770625.1 Nicotiana glauca
GGTTAAACCAAACACTTAACTCGACTTCCACGGCCAAATCGATCCACAACAACCGCTTTCCCTCTCGAATTCGGCTCCAACTCAATCAAATCTATACAATAATAACTTCATAATATCAATATATGCTAAAAAAATCAAACCCAATGTCTAATTATAGCTTTTTCATCATTTTTCCCCAAAAGGGCAAAAATGCCCCCAGGCCCACATGGTCAAAACCCGTGGTTCAAACCAAAATCCGATTACCCATTCCCCCACGAACTCAAATATATAATTTATTTTGGAATCGGACCTCAAATTGAGGTCCAAATTCCCAATTTTAGAAAACCGAAGTGCAACCCAAAATTTCCAAATTTTCCCATTAAAATCTTTGTTTTGAAGTTGAAATTATGTTAGAAGATGTAAAGGAGTGAAGAAATTGAGTTAGAAATCACTTACCAATCGTTTTGAAGAAGAAGAATTGTTTGAAAAATCGTCTCTTATGTTTTGGATTTTTGAAAAGTGAAAAATAACTGAAATTCCCGTCTTTATATACCCCTCTGAAGCCCCAGCGCGGAACGCACAAAAAGAACCCCGGCCGCGCTGGTATACCTGAAAACTCGCTGGCCCTCTGAAGTTTGCTACGCGTACCGCACAAGAACGACCGCGGATGCGCAACACGCACCACGGACCGCGCTAAGGCGACCGCGGGCGCGTAGGAGCCTGCAACTTTTTCTTGGACCTGCAACATCTGGTATTTTAAGTCTAAGACCTCCCGGAACCTACTTAAAATTCACCCAAGCCCTTGGGGCTCCTAACCAAATCCATACACTAACTCAACAACATCGTACGAACTTAACCGTGCGATCAAATCGCTAAAATAACATAAAAAATAAGGGATCAAGCCACAAAATCACTAGTTTTTCCTCAAACTTCATTAATGTTCAAATTTAGAGTTTTAAGTCCGGAACACGCCAAACGACTCCCTATTTCAACCAAACTTCACATAAATATCTTAAACCACATATAAGACCTGTACCGGGCGCCGGAACCAAAATACGGGCCATATACCATCACGTTCTAATCAATTTTCATTTTAATTTTCCTTAATAATTTCAGAAAAATAATTTTTCTCAAAAATTCATTTCTCGGGCTTAGAACCTCAAAATTCAATTTCAGGCATACGCCCGAGTCCCATATTTTTCTAAGGACCCTCCGGGACCGTCAAATTACGGGTCCGGGTCTGTTTACCCAAAGTGTTAACCAAAGTCAAACTTATTCATTTTAAATACCAAATTTTAGCATTATTCACAAAACTTCACATTTAGGCTTTCCGGCTACGCGTCCGGACTGCGCACGCAAATTGTGGTGACTAAAAAAATGAGATTTTCAAGGCCTCGAAAATACGGAATAAATAGGAAAACAGGTAATGACTCTTTGGATCGTCACAATATATATATATATATATATATAAAAGTTTGTACTAAGACAAAAAAATAAATATAGCACGAAATAGAACAGTAATTTGCATTAAGTAAATATGGAACTCAGTCGTTCTACCAATACTCAACTATAACCAATCCTTAAGAGTCTGTTTGGAAAGCCACCTTATAATTGGAATTGGTATAATTATTAGGGTAGTAATTACATAATCTAGTAATTATACAGTTGTGTAATTATGACGATTTATTTGTTTGTTATAGTATTATTACAGTATTGCACAAGTGTAATTACACAGTAAGAGTTTAAATTAAGTAATTATCAAAACCTAAAAGTTAATATAATAAATATTTGCCTATTTATTATAAGTATAAATGATATTATATTTTATATCGAAGATGTATATTTTTTTTGAATATGCAGTAATTTAGTAATAATATATTTGTAACTAATATGGTAAAAAATATTTATATATAGTTTTAAAATTAATAATATTTAGTTTAGATGCTTACAAAAATAAAAAAGTATACGTTTCGTAAGAACATCGTGGAATTTATGTTTGATAAAATAAATTAATACTTACAAATATAATGTCATAATCTTATTCAAATGTTTGACAAAGCTAATATATCAATTCTAATAAAATAATGAACAACATGCAATGTTAGCCAATACTACTAAAATAAATAAATTTGAACCATGAATATAATGCAATTTTAAAATAAAAAAAATAGTTTAACATATATCAAATTCTAACATAATAATAGTAAGTTCAAGTGCAACTTAATAATTAGGAAATATGATAAGTTTATAAACACATTCAGCACCGAAATTTCACTTTAATTGCATCACTCATTATATACCAATTTTGTTATTGACTCATTATTTCTAATATTAGGAGGTGTAATTTTAAAAAATAGAATAATAAAATAAATAAAAATTTAAATATAGTAAGCAATTATATGGAATCACAAAGAAGTAAAGATAGAGACATAAAAGATAAATAATGTACAAAGAAAATTTTATATTTAAACTTCAAAAGAAATTAAAAAGCAAAAATAAAATTAAAAAATAAAAATAATAGAAATAAAAAGTTATAAAGAAAATAAATTAAAATAAAAACATCAAAGAAAGAAACTAAAAAGCAACCTTGTAATTACATCGTGTAATTACCACCAATTCTCACCGTCCCCCCTGATAATTAGAGAGTGTTACACCCCTTCAATTACACCCAATTCCATGCTGACTAAGTAATTACTTGGCAAAACAAACATGTCAAACTGTGTAATTCTACCCAATTACACCCAAATCCATTTCCAAACAAGAAGAGAGTTTCAACACTAGAATAATGAATCTCAGCAGAAGATGAATACATAAAGTACAAATAATGCGGTGCGCATCCCGATCCCACCATATAATCAGTAATAGTATGAACATTCACCTTTATTACTCCTTGTTGCGGCGTGCAACCCGATCCCACCAGTCCACTCTTATTACTTTCCAATTTATCACCCTTATTCCTTCTGCTGCGGCGTGCAACCCAATCTCACCTGTCCACCTTTATTTCTCCTTGTTGCGGCGTGCAACTCGATCCCACCAAACAATCACATTTCACCCTTATTTCTCTTGTTGCGACGTGCAACCCGATCCCACTATATCAGTACAACTCACAAAATAGGAACAAGTAGTTCACAGTTTAACTCCAAACCTCCACAACATTTATACCTCAAATCATAATAATGGGAGGTCTATACAATTGTGATACTTCAACAGTTAATAATACACAATGATACCCACTAAAGGGTACCATGAAGCACCAATTACCAACACAAACCAACAATATAACATAACGAAACTACGGAATAATTAACACCTTCAATAGAGAAAACAACATTTAACAAGAAGCAATCAGACATGGAAGCATCAATAAGCAAGTAGCAGTTAAGATAGGAAAGAAATATATTGGGAAACGGGGAAGGCAACAGGCTAAACAGGAAATATAGGGTGCATAGGTATTCGTCACCACACCAATACGCCACACACATGGAATTTCACATAGCAATTAAGTTGGGGATCCCTAATCCCTCAAGTCAAGGTTAGACCAAACAGTTACCTCAAGCCAACGGGTAATTCAAAGCTTAAATACTGCTTAACCTCTCAATTCCACCTCCAATCTACTCGTATCTAGTCATAATTAACTTAATAACATCAATTAATGCTAAAGAAATCAATTCCAACGCATAATTATAGATTCTCCAACATTTTGCCCAAAAAGTCAAAAATCGACCCCGGATCCGCTTGGTCAAAACCTAAAATTTGGACCAGAACTCGATTACCCATTCCCCCTCGAGCCTAAATATAATTGGTTTCGGAATCCGACCCCAATTTGAGGTCTAAATCCCCTAAATTTCGAAATTCCTAAGTTCTACCCAAAAGTACCCAATTCCACCGTAAACAACCCTAGATTCTAGGATGAAATTTTGTAAAAAGATGGAATAGATTGAAATAAATGAGTTAAGAATCATTTACCTATGATTTGGGGATGAACTTGCCCTAGGAAAATCGCCTCTTGAAGTTTAGGTTTTGAAAAATGGGAGAACGAAAAATTCCCTGTCTAAGACCCTTTTACTCAGCTACAAATGTCGCAATTGCGACCTGCAAAGCTCGCAAATGCGATAGAGCCACCGCAAATGCAAAGCCCTTCACAGTGCTGCATGCTTCGCAAATGCGAGCCACGCAGGCATGGAAATTGCGAGCCACGCAGGCATGGCAATTGCGAGGTGTATTATTGCAATTGCAAAGAAAGCCTGGGCCAGCATAGTTTGCAAATGCGAACAAATCTTCATAATTGCGAAGAAAGTCCGGAAAGGGGTATGATCGCAAATGCCATCTTCTAAATTGTCATGACTCGAATTTCCCACTGTCGGGACTATGATGGCGCCTAACATCGCACTCTTTATGTTACAACAATAGAGTTCTAAGTTCTAAAATCACTTTGTATCCTATCCAAAACTCACCTGGGCCATCAGGGCTCCAAGCCAAACATGCACACAAGTCTTAAAACATCATAAGAACTTGCTCATATGATTAAATTACTAAAATAATACCTAGAACTACGAATTCAACACCAAAACACATGAAATTTTCAAGATAGTTTCAAAACATTTATTTTCTCAACCAAATGTTTGAGGCACATCAAATCACTTCCGTTTTTTTTTTAATCAAATTTCAAAGATAAGGTTTAAATATTATAATGGACCTATACCGGGCTCCGAAATTAAAATACGGGCTCAATATCAACAAGATCAAATCTCTTAAATTATTGCATTTTTAATCTTATCAATTTCCTTTAAAAATTCATTTCTCGGGCTAGGGACCTCGAAATTCGATTCGAGAATACGCCCAGGTCCCATATTCGATTCCAAGGCATCCTGTACTAAATATGTATCCAAAAACCGAGCCTCCCCCAGCTCAAACCATCCAACCGGTGATCGACATCATCTGCCATATAATGCCTCATAGGGATCTATCTAGATGCTCGACTAATAGTTGTTTTTGTAGGGAAACTCCGCTAACACAAGAATTGATTCCAAGAACCTCCAAAGTCAATAACACAGGCGCGGAGCACGTCCTCCAAAATCTAAATTGTACGCTAGGACTGCCCGTCCATCTGAGGATGAAATGTTGTGCTCAACTCGAACTGCGTACCCAACTCACGCTGTACTGCCCTCCAAAAATGCGAGGTAAACTGCGTACCTCGGTCAGAAATAATAGACACGGTCACACCATAAAGACGAACGATCTTACAGATATAGATCTCTGCCAACCATTTCGAAGAATAGGAAGCTGCCACTGGAATGAAATATGCTGACTTAGTCAGCCTATCCACAATAACCCATACTGCATCGAACTTCCTCTGAGTCCATGTGAGTCCAACAATAAAATCCATAGTGATACGCTCCCACTTTCACTCAGGAATCTCAATCTTCTGAAGCAAACCACCAGGTCTCTGATGCTCGTACTTTACTTAATAACAATTCAAGCACCGAGCTACATATACAACAATATCCTTATTCATCCTCACTACAAGAAATATGAGCTATTGCGACACTAAATAAATGTCATATTAGGTAATATAAATGTCACATAATCAATTACCGGCATTTATTTTACATTTAAGCCAAATATCGAAAATTTCAATATCTGGAATTTTTTTGACATTTAAATAAATGTCGGTAAATTCTTAGTGACAATTATTTACTGACTTTTATCAACATGTCACCCATTTGAGTTATAACCATATAGTTTGCGACATATAATAGATGTTGGCAAATTGTTTGTCAATTTACAAAATATAGGCGTATGGTTAAAATTTAAGACAAAGACATTTGTTATAAATGTTATTTTACATACAGTATAGAGAGGAAATAACTGCAAATATACCACATGCAATTTAAATAAACTAAAAATAAATACTCCAGTATACTATATGCATAATTGTAACTTTTCTCTTAGTTAACATCTTCAGAATAGCCTATACAATTTAAAGCTTTAGTATCCATGTTCTTTGACGAAGAAGCTTTTGTATCAGTATATCACTACACCATCGACTCGCTCACACTATAGTAGCTTACATCCTTCAAAAGTGCTACCTGTAACTGAAATTGAAAAGAAAAGAATTATACTCTACTAATTAGGGCACAAACTAAAAGAACTATATTAAAAATTAAGAACTACACTAGCAGAGGCACAATAGCCTTGTTGTCTGGCTACATAACTTTAAACAAGATAATTCACCAAACTCTTTGTTTAGCATATATTGTGACACATGAAAAACAAACAGCGGCAATGCAAGTAAACACTACTGCAACAAGTATATATTAGTGTTGATTAACACAAAAGAATGCATAGCAAGTACATGATCAAGCTGAAACAATATACAAAAAGATGTATAACTCAACAACCTCATGAGATAGATTAAAAGAACTAACCAATCCAGAAGAGAAAATGGAGCTTGCCAACTACACAGTCTCAAGTGGACTCTACGTAGTTCAATCAACAAGTTGGTCTCTAAATAACCTGGATAATAATAATAAAAATACATACACACATGAACCTCCAATAGATTCTCTAACAAAATCCATTAGGCAAAACTCTAGAGCATTCTCTCAACAGTTGGCAGGCGACAGACTACTATACAATGCAAAAGGTAAATTTCTTGTCAATTAAAATGCACAATATAATAAGGTGGTCTAATTCATTTATAGAAAGGTAATACTGACATGGGGCAATAATTCATTATCAGAATGTGGCATACGTATATGAAATAAGATACATCGGCAATCCAGATTTCATCCATACCGGGGTGACTGAATCACAAACCCATCTTTTAATATGAATAACCCACAATTTCAAATTATTAGAAGAAATTAATTGAAGTTTCATCAAAGTCGCAGTAAAAAACCTCGTGGAGATTACATTAATTTGTACTCTGGCTTCTCCTTTTGACAAGGTCACAAGACTAGGATACTTCGAATGACTCAAAAGTGAAAAAAACTTTGACTGCATATTTGCTTTTGGGTCGATTTGAAAAGAGATTTATTAACAAAGGTTTAGAAGGTCTCCTAGAGAGGCGAGAGAAGAGAATGGAGATGGAGGTTGCCATCATCTATGATTCTGTAAAATGTGAACAGAGAAGGATGGACGTTGTCTCAAAGAATTTAGAGTTTGAAAGGGGGAGGGTACTGAAAGGAGGCTGGAGAGAGGGAAAATAAAAAGAGAGGAATGAGCGATTCAAATCTCAACTGGTCAACATAAAAAATTCCCAATGTTTGCTGTAAATGTCGATAAAAATGGTAAAAAATACATCGTTTGAATCAAATGTCATAACATTTAATGACTTTTTAATGCCAGATGACATTTATTTAACCACACATTGATTTAAATGTCAGAAAATTAACTATTTAATGACATTTGTTATAAAAGTTGTTAAATAAATTTGGCTGTAGCCTATATTTCTTGTAGTTCCTCCTCTACAAATAATGCTGCCGCAAGTCCTAATACATCTTGCGGTGCCCGGATGAATAAAATACCGGGAACTATGGGCCTCCTCTAGAATCAACTCACAAAGTCCATCCACATTAGGCACACAAACTCGACCGTGCTCCTCAAAACTCCATCATCTCCAATTGTAACCTGCTTGGCATCTCCATGCCGCATTATGTCCCTAAGGATAAGAAAATGAGGGCCATCATATTGCGGATCTCTAATACGCTCAAATAATGAAGACCGAGAGATGTACAAGCTATAACACGACTGGGCTCAGAAACATCCAACCTTACGAACTGACTGGCAAAAGAATAAACATCCAAAGCAAGCGGTCTCTCATCAATTGGAATATACGCAAGGCTACCCATACTAGCCGACTTCCTACTTAAAGCATCGGCCACTACATTGGCCTTCACGGGATGATGCAAAATGGTGATCTCATAGTCTTATAGCTCTAACCACCTTCTCTGCCTCAAATTAAGCTCCTTCTGCTTGAACAAATAATGCAAACTCTTATGATCCGTGAACAACTCACACGACACGCTATATAGAAAATGCCTCCAAATCTTCAGCGCGTGAACAATGACTGCTAGCTCTTATTCATGAATTGGATAATGTTTCCCGTGAATCTTCAACTGCCGCAAGGAATATGCACTAACCTTGTCATTTTGCATCAGCACCTTACCAAATCCAATATGAGATGTGTCACAATATAGTGCATATGACCCTGAACCTATAGGCAACACCAACAACGACACCGTAGTCAAAGATGTGTTGAGCTTCTGAAAGCTCACCTCACACACGTCCGACCACCTGAAAGAGGCACCATTATGTGTCAACCTAGTCATTAGTGCTGCTGTGGATGAAAACCCCTCCACAAACCGACAGTAATAACCCGCCAAATCCAAGAAACTCCGGATCTTTATAGTTGATATGGGTCTAGGCTAGTCCTTGACTGCCTCAATCTTTTTAGGATCCACCTGAATACCCTTTGCTGATACAACATGACCCGAGAGAGAAACTGAACCCAACCAAAATTCACATTTCGAAAACTTAGCATATAACTGGCTGTCTCTCAGAGTCCGAAGAACGATCCGAAGATGTCGCTCATGCTCCTCTCGACTGCGAGAGTAGATCAAGATATCGTCAATGAAAACAATCACAAAGGAATATAGATAGGTCTTGAACACCCTGTATATCAAATCCATAAATGTTGCTGGGGCATTCGTCAAGCCAAATTGCATCACTAGAAACTCATAATGCCCATATTGAGTCCGAAAAGCTGTCTTAGGGACATCAAATTCCCTAATCCTCAACTGATTGTAGCCAGATCTCAAATAAATCTTTGAAAACACTTTGGCACCCTGAAGCTGATCAAATAAATCATCAATCCTTGGTAATGGACACTTGTTCTTGATGGTGAATTTGTTCAACTGCCGATAATGTATGCACATCCTCATCGACCCATCCCACTTCTTAACAAACAACATCGGCACACCTAGGGCGAGACACTAGGTCTAATAAAGCCATTATCAAGCAAATATTGCAACTGCTCCTTCAATTCATTCAACTTTGGTAGGCCCATGCGGTACGGCGAGATAGAAATAGGTAAGTGCCCCAAGACAAATCAATGCAAAAGTCAATATCCCTATCGAGTGGCATCCCCGACAAGTTTGTAAGAAATACCTCTGGAAACTCCCGAACAACTGGCACCGAATCCATAGAAGGAACCTCAACACTAGAATCATGAACATAAGCCAAATAAACCAAACACCTCTTCTCTACCGTACGCCGAGCCTTCATATAAGAGATAACCCTCCTAGTAGGATGACCAGGAGTCCCTCACCACTCCAATCGAGGCAACCCCGGTAAGGCTAAGGTCACGGTCTTGGCATGATAGTACAAAATAACATGATAAGGTGACAACCAATCCATCTCCAAAATGACATCGAAATCAACCATATCAAGAAGTACGAGATCTACACTGGTGTCAAGACCCTCAATAATAACCTCACACGAGCGATAAACACAATCTATAACAATAGAATCCCTTACTGATGTGGACACATACACGGGAGTACTCAAAGAATCAAGAGGCACAACCAAATATGAAGCAAAATAAGAAGACATGCAGGAGTACGTAGATCCTAGATCAAATAAAATTGAAGCATCTCTACTACAAACCGAAATTGTACCTCCGATAACTGTATCGGAGGACTCAACCTCATACTTGGCTGGAATAGCATAACATCGGGGCTGGTCCCCACCACCCTGAACCATATCCCTGGGACGACCTCCTGCTAGATAGTCTCCACCTCTAGCGGCTTGGACTCCACATCTAACGGCTTGACCTCCACCTCTAGCAGGACGACCCCTACCTTTGGCTCCCTGACCCCTACCCTCTAGCTGGCTGGGCAGGCGGTGCCGGAATCATGGCATGGGAACTCTGCTGGTGTGACCGAACACCTACTAATCTTGGACAAAACTCTGCTGGTGTGACCGAACACCTACTAATCTCTGACAGAACTCTGCTGGTGTGACCGAACTCTGCTGGCTACCCTGGAGGAGGTACATAAGGACCACGACCCCCTGAAGCTCCATGGGATTCCTGATAAAATGGCCTGGGATGATGACCTCTGCCAAAAGTACCCTGACCTCCGGATGAGGCCCCACTGAATCTACAGAAGTGACGAGGCCTCTTGTCAGACCTCTGACCGCTCCCCTGAGCTAAAACCATCTCAACTCGTCTAGCCACATTGGCTGCAACCTGGAAAGAAATCTCACTCCCTGTCTCCTTAGCCATCTACAATCTGATAGGATGATCAAGTCCCTCAATAAACCTCCTCACTCTCTCTCTCTCTTGATTGGAAGTATAAGAAGATCATGGCAAGCCAAATTAACAAATCTGGTCTCGTACTGAGTGACGGTCATAGAACCCTACTGGAGTCGATCAAATGGCCTCCGATAGTCCTCGGTCTGAGTAATAGGAAGATAATTCTCCAAGAATAGCTGAGAGAACTGATCCCAAGTGAGAGCTGGCGACCCAGCTGGTCTGGCCAAACAATAATCCCGCCATCATTTCTTAGCGGAACCTGACAGACAAAAATTAGCAAAGTCGACCCCATTGGTCTCCACTATCCTCATGTTTCGTGAAACTCGTGACAACTATCCAAATAGTCTTGGGGATCCTCTAAAAATGTACCGCCATAGATAGTGGTAAAAGCTTGGTGAGCCTGTCCAATCTCCACAAGGAATCAGAAGACAAGCTGATCCGTCACCGGTCTGTGCCACAACACCCGGCGCAACTACCCTAAATGGCTGAGCTGCTGGAGTCTAAATCTAGGGAGCCAGAGTGTGAATAGCGGGAGTTTGTTCTCATCCCCCATCCCGATAGATGGCTGGTTCCACAGGAAGTATGTCGGTCTGAGTAACACTCTTCGCTGGAATGGTCTGGGCTGGAACCTCATCATCAAACTCTATGTGACGCTCAGCCGCTGGTGCTGCTGCTCGAGATCTGGGTTGTGCCCTATCCCTACCTCGGCCTCTAGAACGGTCTCGGCCTCGTCCTCTACCCCTCATAGGAGCCACCACTGTGGGCTCGGGCTGCTGATCAGCTAATAAAGCGGTACGTGTTCTCACCATCTGCGAAAGAACAGAGTAGAGAGTTCAATTAGTATTGAGAGATCAAACCGCACGACATAGATGAATAGAAGTGAAATTGTTTCTGGCTCTGTAGCCTCTGGGGATAAGCAGATACGTCTCTGTATTGATCCCTTAGACTCTACAAAGCTTGTCCGTGAATTGTAAGACCTAGGAAACCTAGTGCTCTGATACCAACTTATCACGAAAAGAATTTCCTACCATCGGGACCGTGATGACGCCTAACATCGCACTCGCTAGGCAATCCAACGTTAGAGCTATAATCACTTTTTTTCTTTACCATTCCATAGTTAAGATTGAAAAAATCTAATTCAGATAGAAATAAAAGCGGAAGTATGTATTTAACGGATTATCCTTATACTATTAACAAAATCAAACAGTTACCACCCAGAATCTGGTGTCACAACTCAGGAATGTTCTATGAATACCTACAAATATAGGTTTGAAAGAGAATACATCTGTCTTGAAGAAAGTAAAACATAAATGAAATAAACATAGGAGGGGACACCAGGGTCGGTTGACGCCTACATGATTACCTTGGGTCTCCTGAGTGAACTATCAACAACTGACTTCTCGATCAGCCACTACCAGCTCCGAAATCTGCACAGAAAGTGCGAGTGCAGTATCAGTACAACCGACTCCATGTACTGGTAAGCGCCGAACTTAACCTCGACGAAATAGTGACGAGGCTAGACTACCTGATATCATTTTCATTTTATGAAGCATTTTTCAACCCAATGCATTCATCAAAACCTCTCTCGCACCCAGTGGCGGAGCTAAGGGGCACAAAAGGGTTCATTTGAATCCACTTTGTCAAAAAGTCATACTGTCTATATAAGGTCAAAATTATTTTTAATACATATATTGTAGATGTTGAATCTCCTTGACACAACCAAAGAGCTCAGTGAATTTATTTCTTTATTTTTTTACTCCTTTAGGAATCCACCGGATAAATCACAACTCATTCCCAAAAAAGCAACTCTAAACAATAGATTGAGTAAAGTATTCTGTGTTTCTAGGTGTGAACTAGCAGATTGTGTTTCTGTTTGCAACCTATAAAAGTCTTGATCAGAAGATGAATGCATCTTCATGAACCTGCCATGAGCATTATCTTCATTTCTTTTGAAAAGGAGATGGGGTAAATGCAACTTGTAAAGGAATTCCCATTTTTAAGAGCATAAAGGCATATTGCTTTTGAGACGCCAAGACTCCACATTGGAAAATTGTCATCACATTTGCATAGTAGTATCAGACGGTCAGGTTTGTTCGGTTCGGTTCGGTCGAATATAAACGGAGCAAAAATGGGTAATGCAAAATGGATGAATTATCCAACCGGACGCATATACGGATAGTATATGGGTTAATCGGCGGATAATATGAATATTCATATTATTTGTGGCTTCTTGAATATAATCACTTTTGAGAGAATTCCTAATTTTTCAAACTTGAGGAACTCCCAATTGACTCTTTGCAAATGTAAAAGTCAAGCTCAATAATTATCTAATTTTTAAGTGGATAATATGAATCTAGTCCATATTTGATTTATTTTTAGAAAGTTTATTATCCAACAATCAATTTATGATAAGGATGATGACACCAGAACCGTACCCTTTTTCTTTGTCCTGTGATTTTAGTGCTTGTACTTTGTACTAGTATAATAGCATTTGTTCCAAATCCAGCTAACGAATTTGTAGATAATGAAGTGTAGAATCATCTGTTTCCTCTTTACGAGTATATGATTTGCTTGGATCTTATTACATGATTTGCTTGGATCTTATTACAACATGAGGACATGCCAGAAGGCTTCCTTTCCCTATCAAAGTTTAACGTAAATTGATCGAAAAAGCTAAGAAATAGTAGTATTTGTTTAAAACTGTGGGACCTAGCTAATAAAAAGAGATAAAAGAAAGAATAAGAAAATAATGAAGACAAGTTGCAATGGAAAGGGCGGCTGACCAAAAACGGTTTTGGACAGTGGCAACTTGCAAAGCAAATTGCAATGAAATGAACCAATTTGATTGGTTAAAAAGTTAGGCAAATTCTCATATAAATAGGAGCTTATTTCTCTCGACACACCAAAAACAAGAGAAGCATAAAGTGGCGAGAGTAATCCACGTATAGTAATCTGTAAGATAAATAGAGAGTGAGAATAATATTGTCGTGATATGTTTAAAATACAGGATGTTATTACTTTCGAAGTTATAATAGTCTCTTGACGCTACTAAATTGTAATATTATAATGGTAATATTGCTTCATTGGAATATTATATTTTATCCCGTTAAAATATTTAGTATCGTTGTTACTCTCGTGTTATTGTTATTTACCGTGAATATTAATCCTGGAGGGATATATTATTTTTTATCCCAACAAAAACCACCTCGCTCGCATGGGCGGAGCTAGGGTTCAGAGGCCGATCTAGATTTTCAAAATATATGTAACGATCCGACATATCGTTTTGGGAGTTATAGTCCAGATCCCCTATTTACTGTTTTTCCCATATCTTTTTCTGCATATGTGACTTGCCAAGAGGTTATGTTTTTGGTTTCAGAGTTGTATACGACAAAATCGGAGGGTCCAATCTTTCGTCGTTACGATGGCTGGTGAGCGCATCTTGAAAGCTCAGGGCTATGGTCGAGGCCGACCTCCGAAGGGTTATTGGCGCTCAACCTTGAGGCAGTACAAACCAGCGTTTATGATGGGAAAGTGGGGAGTTACCAAGGCACGTAAATAGGGTTGACAAAGCCTAGTGGACTAGTCCCGAAAAGAATGAAGACATTAAATGGCTGTACAAGCCCCACATCTTTGCAATTTAATGCATTTTGTACTATGTTGGGATTCACCCTCATATATAAAGGGGATCCTTGTCGCTTTGAAAAGTTCTGATGCTCAATACCTGTGATGATCCAAAATAGTCATCACTTGTTTTTTTAAAAGGAATTCTGTGTTCTAAGGCCTTAAAGACCTCTTTCAGCTTCACCTCAATTTGTGTGCACAGTCCGGGCGCGTAGCTGGAAAGCTATTATGTGAAAATCTATGAAAAATGTTAAATTTTGACTTAAAATACATTTAAGTTAACTTTGGTCAATATTTTGGGTAAACGAACCCGGACCCGTGATTTGACAGTCCCGGAGGGTCTGTGGAAAAATATGGGACTTGGGCGTATGCTCATAATCGAATTTCGAGGTCCCAAACCCGAGAAATAAATTTTTAAAGAAAATTATTTTCTGGAAATTTCTATGAGTTTTGGAAATGAAATGCATTTAGAATTTGATGGTATCGGGCATGTATTCTAGTTTCGGAGCCCGGTATTGGTTTTATATGTGAAATAAAATGAGTCTGTGAAATTTGGTAAGAAACGGAAGTCGTTTGAGGTAATTTGGACCTGTAGTCGTGAAAATTCATACTTTGAAAGTGTTGAGATTTTTCTTTGATTTTTATGCAAAATTCATTGTTTAAGAGGTTATTTTGGTGATTTGATCGCACAGTTAAGTTCATATGATGTTTTAGTTAGTACGTATGTTTGGTTTGGAGCCTCGAGGGCAAGAGTAAGTTTCGGATAGGTTTCGGAAAGTTTTTGAACTTATGAAAGTTGCAGGTTTATGTTGTTCAGTGCTCATGGATTTTGTTCTTCGCGTTCGCGTGGTCCCACTCGCGAACGCGTAAGGCCAATTTTCCAGGTGCCAGTTTTCTTCTTTGCGAACACGAAGCCTATGATGCGAACGCTAGGCTGAGGGGGGAGTACCCTTCACGAACGCATCCAAGCACACGCGAACGCGTAGGATAATGGCCTGGGGGAGGGGTTCACCTTTTTGTTCTACGCAAACGCGACCACTAGCCTGCGAATGCGAAGGCTCGAGGAGCCAAAGTTTCGCGAACGCGAGCCTGAGATCGTAAATGTGAAGGTCACTTAAGCTGGACTCATAGCGAACGCGACAGGCCTATCGCGAACGCAATGAAGGCCTGTCCAGTGATTTGAAAACAGAAGCAAAACGAGACTTAACCAAAAATTTCATAACTTCTTCTTCCAAAATCCAAATTGGGCAATTTTTGAAAGAGAATTTCACCTCCAATCCATAGGTATGTAATCTTTGACTCATTTTCTTCGATTTCCATTAACACCCATTAGATTTCTAGGCTTAAATCATGTTCTTAATGGTAGAAAATTAGGAATTTGGGTAGAATTAGGGATTTTTGTATATTTTCTATTTAGACTTCATTTTGGGGTTGAATTTTGGAACTAATTATATATTCGGGATCGTGGATGAATAGGTGATCGAGTTTTGGTCCGAACCTCATATTTTTACTAAGCGGGCCCAGGGTCCATTTTTGACTTTTTGAGAAGAATGATTGGAAAGCTATAATTAAGAATTGAAATTGGATTGTTTAGCATTTATTAATATTATTAAGTTGATTATATCTAGATACGATTGATTCGGAGCCAAATTCAAAAGGAAAAGCGGTGTTTGAGTTGGCCGTGGAAGTTCGAGGTAAGTGTTCGGTCTAACCCTAGCTTGAGGGATTAGGAGTTGTGTCCTATTTGCTGCATGTTACTTGTCTAGTACGGCGTATAAGCATGGTGACGAGTTTCTATACATTTGTGTCAAGCATGATTGTGAGTCTTAAATTGAAATTGTGGTGTTCTTAAATAATACTACGGATGCTTAAGTTGATGATTTTCTATATTGAGCAAGGATTATGATTATTTCTTGTGGAAATTACTTGTGATTGAGTATTGGTGTTAGTTGAGGTAGTGAAACGTTGGAACAAGTTTGGTTATAGCTGTTTCTCCCTTGTCGGGATGTATTTACTTATATTGTCGATTCCCTTGCCGGGATAACGTTGTTTCTTCATTGATCCCTTACAGGGACACTATTTTTGAATTGGTTTTAATTGAATTTATGGATCGGGTTACACGCATTAAAAATGATATAAATGGACCGGGTTGCACACCGCAACAATGATATAAATGGATCGAGTTTCACGTCGTAACAATGATATAAATGGATCGGGTTGCACGCCACAACAATGATATAAATGGATCGGGTTGCATGCCTCAACAACGATATAAATGGATCGGGTTGCACACCTCAACAATGATATAAATGGACCGGGTTGCACGCCGCAACAATGATATAAATGGATCGGGTTGCATGCCGTAATAGTGATATAAATGGATCTGGTTGCATGTCGCAACAGTAATATAAATGCATGGGGTTGCACGCCGTAACAGTGATATAAATGGATCAGGTTGCACGCCGCAACAGTGATATAAATGTATCGGATTGTACGTCGCAACAATTATATAGTTGGATCGGGTTGCACGCCGCAACAATGATAAATGATAGGTATCGGGTTGCATGCCGCAATAGTGTTGTTATTGTTTTGTTGTAGATCTTAAGTTGGTCTCATGTATTTCTCTAATTACTGTTGGTATTGATATTCACACTGGCATGTACCCCCCTCCCATCTTTACTTGTTTATTCTGTGTTATTTTCCACTGCATATTGTATATTGCACGGGTTTATTTGGGGTCTGGTCCTAGTCTCATTACTACTTTGCCGGGGTTAGGCCACACACTTACTAGCACACGGGGTCGGTTGTACTGATACTACACTCTGCACTATGTATAAATACCGGAGCGGCAGCTTTTGGACAGTAGCATTGGGTGGCTGCCTTCAGTCCAGCTAGAGATCTCGAGGTAGTCCTGTAGGCGTGCGCAGGCCCGGCTTTCTCTTCTATCTTTATTTTTACTCAGTTTTCATCTACTTCCGAGACAGACAGTGCTTTTCTGTCAGACATTTGTATGTAGTATTCGCAGAAAATCCGTGATATAGTGACATCATATTCCGGATAGAGATATATGTTGGTGCAATTGTACTGGTTATGGTTAAATTATCAGATTAAGTCTTCCGCCTATTTTATTTAGCGTTAATGTTTCATTGTATCTCACATACTAATTTAAATTGTTAAAAAGGGGTAATAAATGAGTTATTAATTCTATAATACGCGGCTTGCCTAGCTTCCATGAGTCGGCGCCATCATGACTCCCGAGGGTGGGAAATTCGGGTTGTGACAAGTTGGTATCAGAGCTCTAGGTTACATAGGTCTCACAATACATGGACATGCTTAGTAGAGTCTGAGGGATCGGTACGGAGACGTCTGTATTTATCCCCCAGAGGGTACAGGGTTAGGAAAAACTTCATATCTATTATATCCTATTGTGCAATTTTGTTCTCTCATTGCTAAGTTGAAACCTCTACTCTTATTCTTTAGCGAATGGCGAGGTCACGTAACACTTCTTCCGCCGAGCAGCTGCACGGATCGATGATAGATCAGCTACATCTTCAGAGGCTTTGTGGAGGTTGGATAGGTTTCACCAAGCTCTTCACTACCATTCTTAGTGGTTCATTTTCTGAGAATCCCCAGGATTATTTGGACAGTTGTCATGAGGTTCTCAGGAACATAGGTATAGTGGAGACCAATGGGGTGGACTTTGCTACTTTTCGCTTGTCTGGATCCGCCAAGACTTGGTGGAGAGATTATTATTTGGTTAGACCGACCAGCTTTGACTTGGGAGCAGTTTACTCAGCTATTTCTAGAGAAGTTTCTCCCTATTACTCAGAGAGAGATCTATCGGTTGAGCATCTCCAACAAGGTTCTATGACTATTGCTCAGTGTGAGACCAGATTCATCGACTTGACTCGTCATGCTCTTGTCATACTTCCCACCGAGAGAGAGAGAGAGGGTGAGGAGGTTCATTGGGGTACTTATCCAGCCTATTCGACTTTAAATGGCTAGGGAGATAGGAAGTGAGATTTCTTTCCAGGAGGCGGCCAATATGGCCAGGAGATTGGAGATGGGTCTGTCGTAGGGAGGTGGTCATGGTTCGGACAAGAGGCCTCGTCATTCAGGCCGATCCAGTGGTACCTCATCTGGAGGCAGGGATTCTTATGGTAGAGGCCATCCTCCTAGGCCTTTTCAGTCAGTACTTCAGGTTTCTCATGGTGCTTCAGGTAGCCGTGGTTCTCAGATGTAATATTCTGATCAGCATTCCTACAGTGCACCACCAGCTCCTATCATTGCACCACCGCTTCAGAGTTTTCAGTGTCATCAGCCCCAGCAGCCGAGGGCTTGTTTTACTTGTGGCGACACAAGGCACATTACTAGGTATTGCCCTCGAGCACCAAGTGGCTCTCAGCATCAAGGTTCCCGTGTCATTGTTCAGGTACCGAGTGTTCCACAGCCCGCCCAGCCAGTTAAAGGTGGGGTTAGAGGTACTAGAGGTGGAGGTAGAGGTATTAGAGGTGAAGGCCAGCTAGTAGCAGGCCGTCCCAGAGATGCAGTTTTGGGTGGTGGGGCCCAACCCCGATGTTATGCTTTTCTAAATAGGCCCGAGGCTGAGGCTTTAGATGCAGTTATTACAGTTACTATTCTGGTTTGTAGCAGAGATGCTTCCGTTTTATTTGATCCAGGGTCTACATAATCCTATGTGTCATCTTATTTTGCACCTTATCTGGTCAGCCTAGTAATTGTTTGAGTGCTCATGTTTATGTGTCTACCCTAGTGGGTGATTATATTGTGGTAGATCGAGTCCATCATTCATGTATAGTTGTGATTGGAGGTCTTGAGACTCGTGTAGATTTGCTTCTTCTAGACATGGTTGATTTTGATGTCATATTGGGGATGGACTGGTTATCACCTTACCACGCTATCTTGGACTATCATGCCAATACTATGACCTTAGCCTTGCCGGGTTTTCCTCGTTTAGATTGGAGAGGGACTCCTGGTCATTCTACCCATAGTGTTATTTCTTATGTGAAGGCTCGGCGTATGGTTGAAAAGGTGTGTTTGGCCTATTTGGTATATGTTCGTGATTCTAGTGCCGAGGTTCCTTCTATTGATTCTATGCCCGTTGTTCATGAGGTCCCTGAGGTATTTCCTTTAGACCTACCAGGTATGCCATCAAAAAGGGATATTGACTTCTGCATTGATTTAGCTCCGGGCACTCAGCCCATTCATATTCCACCGTATTGTATGGCCTCGTCTGAGTTGAAAGAGTTGAAGGAGCGGTTGCAAAACTTGCTTGAAAAAGGCTTCATTAGACCTAGTGTCTCGCCTTGGGGTGCGCCGGCGTTGTTTGTTAAGAATAAGGATGGATTGATGCAAATGTGTATAGATTACCGGCAGTTGAACAAGGTTAAAATCAAGAATAAGTATCCATTGATTAGGATTGATGATTTATTTGATCAGCTTCAGGGTGACAAGTTATTTTTGAAGATTTACTTGAGATCTGGCTACCATCAGTTGAAGATTAGGGCATCTGATGTCCCTAAGACACCTTTCCACACTCGGTACGTGCATTATGAGTTCTTGGTGATGTTATTCGTGTTGACAAATGCCCATCAGCTTTTATGGATTTGATGAACCGAGTGTTCAGGACTTACTTGGATTTGTTCATGATAGTCTTCATTGATGATATTTTGATTTATTCCCGCAGCCGGGAAGAGCACGAGCAACATCTTAGAGTGGTTCTTAAGACTTTCAGGGATAGTCAGTTGTATGCTAAATTTTTGAAGTGTGAGTTCTGGTTGAGTTCAGTTGAATTCCTAAGTCATGTCGTATCAGCAAAGGGTATTCAGGTTGATCTGAATAAGATTGAGGCAGTCAAGAACTGGCCTAGACCAGTATTAGCTATAAAGATCCGGAGTTTCTTGGGTCTTGCAGGCTACTATCGTCGATTTGTGGAGGGGTTTTCATCTATTGCAGCACTGATGACCAGGTTGACCCAGAAGGGTGCCCAGTTCAGATGGTCGGACGAGTGTGAGGCGATCTTTCAGAAGCTCAAGATAGCTTTGACTACGGTGCCAGTGTTGGTATTGCCCACAGGTTTGGGGCCTTATATAGTTTATTGTGATGTATTTCGTATTGGGCTTGGTGAAATGTTGATGCAGGATTACAAGGTCATCTCTTATGGTTCGCGGACGGTTCATGATTTAGAGTTAACAGCCATTGTTCACGCGTTGAAGATTTGGAGGCATTATCTGTATGGCGTGGAATGTGAGGTGTTCACGCATCACAAGAGTCTGCAGTATTTGTTCAAGTAGAAAGATTTGAACTTGAGGCAGAGAATGTGGTTGGAGCTATTAAAGGACTATGATATCACCATATTATATCATCCGAGAAAGGCCAATGTGGTGTCTGATGCTTTGAGTAGGAAGTCAGCCGGTATGGGCAGTCTTGCTATATTCTGGTCGGCAAGAGGCCACTTGCTTTGGATGTTCAGGCTTTGGTCAATCAGTTCGTGAGGTTGGATGTTTTTGACTCCAGTTGGGTGTTAGCTTGCACGATCGCTCGTTCTTCTTTATTTGAGCGTATTTGTGATCGGCAGAATAATGATCCCCATTTAGGTGTCCTTAGAGACACGGTGCAGCACGGATGTGCCAAGCAGGTTACCTTAGGTGATGATGGAGTATTGAGATTGCAAGGTCGAGTTTGTCTCCTAATATGGATGGACTTCGAGAGTTGATTTTAGAGGAGGCTCATAGCTCCCGGTACTTTGTTCATCCGGGCGCCACAAAAATGTATCAGGATTTGTGGCAGCATTATTGGTGGTGGAGAATGAAGAAGTATATCGTTGCATATGTGGCTCGGTGTTTGAATTGCCAGCAGGTTAAGTATTAGCATCAGAGGCCTGGTGGTTTGTTCCAGAATATTAAGATTCCTGAGTGGAAGTGTGAGCGGATCAGTATGGACTTCGTTGTTGGACTCCCACGGACTCAGAGAAAGTTCAATGCTGTGTGGATTATTGTTGATAGGCTGACCAAGTTAGCGCATTTTATTCATGTGGCAGTCTCCTATTCTTCCGAGAGGTTAGATGAGATCTATATTCGGGAGATTGTTCGTCTTCATGGTGTGCCTGTGTCTATTATTTAGGACCGAGGTACACTGCTTACCTCACATTTTTGGAGAGCATTTCAGCGAGGGTTGGGCACACAAGTTGAGTTGATCAAAATATTTCATCCTTATACGGACAGGCAGTCCGAGCGGACTATTTAGATTTTGAAGGATATGCTCCGATCTTGTGTCATTGACTTTGGAGGCTCGTGGGATCCATTTTTGCCTACAACAACAGCTACCAGTCGAGTATCCAGATGGCTCCTTATGATGCTTTGTATGGTGGGCGGTGTTGGTCACCGGTTGGATGGTTTGAGCCGGGAAAGGATTGGTTGTTGGGTACGGATCTGGTTCAGGATGCCCTGGAAAAGGTCAAGATTATTCAGGATAGGCTTCGTACAACTCAGTCCAGGCAAAAGAGCTATGCCGACCGAAAGGTTTGAGATTTGGCTTTCATGGTCGGTGAGCGGGTATTACTTCGAGTGTCGCCTATGAAGGGCGTAATGAGATTTGGTAAGAAGAGCAAGCTTAGCCCTAGGTTCATTGGCCCGTTTGAGATTCTTGATCGAATGGGAGAGGTGGCTTACAGACTTGCATTGCTGCCGAGTTTATCATCCATGCATCCAGTGTTTCATGTGTCCATACTTTGAAAATATAATGGCGATCCATCCCACGTGTTAGATTTCAGTACTGTCTAGTTGGACAAGGACTTGTCTTATGAGGTGGAGCCGTTAGCTACTCTAGATCGGCAGGTTCGTCGGTTGAGATTGAAGAGTTTTCCTTCTGTTCGTGTTCGGTGGAGAGGTTAGCCTGCTGAAGCATCGACCTGGGAGTCTGAGTCCGATATGCGGAGCCGTTATCCCCATCTTTTCCCCGACTCATGTACTTCCTTTTTATGTCCGCTCGAGGACAAACGGTTATTTTAGAGGTGGAGAATGTAATGACCCAAAAAGGTCATCACTTGTTTTTTAAAAATGAATTATGCATTCCAAGGCCTTAAAGACATCTTTTAGCTTCGCCTCGATTTGCGTGCACAATTCGGGAACGTACCCAGAAAGCTATTATGTGAAAATCTATGGAAAATATTGATTTTTGACTTAAAATGCATTTAAGTTGACTTCGGTCAACATTTTGTGTAAACGTACCCGGACCCGTGATTTGACAATCCCGATGGGTCCGTGGAAAAATATGGGACTTCGGTATATGTTCGGAATCGAATTCCGAGGTTCCAAGCCCGATAAATGAATTATTAAAGAAAATTATTTTCTAGAAATTTCTATGAGTTTTGGAAATGAAATGCATTTTGAATTTGATGGTATCGGGCCCGTATTCTAGTTTCGGAGCCCGATTCAGGTCTTATATGTGAAATAAGACAAGTCTGTGAAATTTGGTAAGAAACGGAAGTCGTTTGAGGTGATTCAGACCCATAGTCGTGAAAATTCATACTTTGACAGTGTTGAGATTTTTCTTTGATTTCTATGCTAAATTCATTGTTTAAGTGGTTATTTTGGCAATTTGATTGCATAGATAAGTTCATATGATGTTTTTAAGTTAGCATGTATGTTTGTATTGGAGCTCCAAGGGCTCGGGTGAGTTTCAGATGGTTTCGAAAAGTTTTTGAACTTATGAAAGTTGCAGGTTTTTGCTGTTCAGCACTCAGGGATTTTGTTCTTCGCATTCGCATGTTCCACTCGTGAACGTGTATGGCAAATTTCCCAGGTGCCAGTTTTCTTCTTCGTGAACACAAAGCCTAAGATGCGAACACTAGGCTTAGGGGGGAGAAACCTTCGCGAACACGTCCAGGCACACGCGAACGCGTAGGATAATAGCCTGGGGGAGGGGTTCACCTTTTTGTTCTACGCGAACGCGGCCACTGGCCCGCGAACGCGAAGGCTCGAGGAGCTAAAGCTCCACGAACGCGAGCCTGAGATTGCGAACGCGAAGGTCACTTAAGCTGGACTCATAGCGAATTATCACGAACATAATGAAGGCCTGTCCAGTGATTTTAAAGCAGAAGCAAAACGGGACTTAACCAAAAATTTCATAACTTCTTCTTCCAAACTCCAAATTGGGCGATTTTTGAAAGATAGTTTCACCACCAATCCATATGTAATCTTAGACTCAGTTTCAACAATTTCCATTAACACCCACTAGATTTCTAGGCTTAAATCATGCTCTTAATGGTAGAAAATTAGGGATTTGGGTAGAGTTAAAGCTTTTTATATATATGGGATTTTGACCTCGTTTTGGGGTTGAATTTTGGAACTAATTATATATTCAGGCTCGTGGATGAATTGGGTAATCAGGTTTTGGTCTGAACCTCATATTTTGACAAGCGGGCCTAGGGTCAATTTTCAAATTTCTGGGAAGAATGATTGAAAAGCTATAATTAAGCATCGAAATTGGATTGTTTAGCATTTATTGATGTTATTAAGTCGATTATGTCTAGATATGATTGATTCGGAGCCAAATTCAAAAGAAAAAGCGGTATTTGAGACTTGAGTTGGCCGTGAAAGTTCGAGGTAAGTGTTCGGTCTAACCCTAGCTTGAGGGATTAGGAGTTGTGTCCTATTTGCTACATGATACTTGTCGAGTATGTCGTATAGGCATGGTGACGAGTATCTACACGTTGGTGTCAAGAATGACCGTGAGTCTTAAATTGAAGCTGTGGTGTTCTTAAATAATACTATGGAATGTTAAGTTGATGATTTTCTGTATTGAGAACGGATTATGATTATTTCTCGTGGAAATTACTTATGATTAAGTATTGGTGTCAGTTGAGGTAGTGAAACGTTGGAACAAGTTTGGTTATAGCTGTTTCTCCCTTGCAGGGATGTATTTACTTATACTGTCAATTCCATTGTCGGGATAGAGTTATTTCTTTATTGATCCCTTGCCGGGACTCTTTTTGTGAATTGGTTTTAAATTGTATTTATAGATCGGGTTGCACGCTGCAACAATGATATAAATGGAACTGGTTGCACGTAGCAACAATGATATAAATGGATCGGGTTGCACATCGCAACAATGATATAAATGGATCGGGTTGCACACCGCAATAATGATATAAATGGCTCGGGTTGCACGCCGCAACAATGATATAAATGGGTTGGATTGCACGCCGCAACAATGATATATATAAATGGATCGGGTTGCACGCCTAAACAATGATATAAATGTGTTGGGTTGCACGCCACAACAATGATATAAATGCATCGGGTTGCACGCAGCAACAACGATATAAATGGACCGGGTTGCACCCCGCAACAATGATATTTATGGAATGGGTTGCATGCCGCAACAATGATATAAATGGACCGGGTTGCACGCCGCAACAATAATATAAATAAATCGGGTTGCACGCCGCAACAACGATATAAATGGATCGGGTTGCAAACCGCAACAGTGATAGAAATGGATCAGGTTGCACGCCGCAACAATGATAAAGTTGGATCGGGCTGCACGCCGCAACAGTGATAGAAATGGATCAGGTTGCACGCTGCAACAATGATAAAGTTGGATAAGGCTGCACGCCGCACCAACGATAAATGATAGGGATCGGATATTCACTGCGGCATGTACCCCCCATCTTTACTTGTTTATTTTATGTTATTTTCTGCTACATTTATACTGCACAAGTTTGTTTGGAGTCTGGTCCTAGCCTCGTCACTACTTCACCGGGGTTAGGCCAGGCACTTACTAGCACATGAGATCGGTTATGCTGATACTACACTTTGCACTATGTGCAGATCCCAGAGTGGCAGCTTTTGGACAGTAGCATTGGGTGGCTACCTTCAGTCCAGCTAGAGATCCTGAGGTAGTCCTGCAGGCGTCCGTAGGTCCGACGTTCTCTTTTATCTTTATTTTTATTTTGTTTTCATCTACTTCGGAGACAGACAATACTTTTCTATCAGACATTTGTATGTAGTATTCATAGACAATTTGTGATATTGCCACACCAGATTCCGGTTAGAGATGTATGTTGGCGCAACTATACTGGTTATTGTTAAATTATTAGATTAAGTCTTCGCTTGTTTTATTTATCGTTAATGCTTCACTGTAGCTCACATGCTAGTTTAAATTGTTAAAAAGGGGGTAATAAATGAGTTAATAATTCTATAATATGCGGCTTACCTAGCTTCCACGAGTAGGCACCATCACAACTCCTGAGGGTAGAAAATCCGGGTCGTGACAATACCAAATACACAAGAACATTCTCTCTACTCTCTAACACATTCTCTTGATTTCATTACTTCATTTATTTCTTATATTCATTGTGTTCTGTTTATTATTCTTCATATATTGCTTATATTTGATCATAAAGAGCCATCATCATAGCTCTCATAACTGTTATCTCCATCTCGACTACCCCAAATCGGCCATCCAGCTCGACCCCAAGGCCCTATAAACGGTAGCTCGAGACCCTCGATCTCCAACTGTTTGGTTCGATTATCATATTGCCTCTAAGCTATAATTTTGATTTCTAGCCCTTTACTTAGCATCCGTTGCTTTACAACTAGCATAAAAATAGATCATGTACTTTTAGAACGTCATAATAAAATTTAATTGTTATTACCATTTGTCGCGCCCTTTTTTCCTTTTTTGCGGGGAAGTCCGGGTTTCGACATTCATGGGGGAACAACTCGTTTCCTTTTGGGAATGGGGTATTTGAAGATTCGCCACCTAACATATTATGGTGCATTAGGGCACCTAGAGTAATTAACTCTTGTGACTAGTTTGCATTACCGTAGATTAGGGTAAGGGCTCGAAATAACCTTGAGGAAAGGTGTTAGGAACCCCTCGCGATCCACAACGGTAGGTCCTAACCGAACTTAAACTATATGAATTAGTCAATTAACAAACAAGTAAGTATTTACAAATAAAGTAGCTTTCCTCATCTAAGTGCATATATGATCAAGGAAATTCAGATAATGAAGATAAAGAGATTTGGACACCTTATGTATATGCAAAGGAAGTTTAGAGAATTTAAACACATATGGGAATTGGGAAAAGGAAGTCCTAGGTTGATTAGCCAACATGATCAAACCCATGCAATGCCCGGTAATCACTCCTCAATGAGAGGGGCTACACGTGGCATTAACACGCAGATCAACATATCCTTGTACTACCCATTACCCACCCCTTAGTGGTTATATAAGCGAGTTTATTTAATGACCTCTAGGCGTGCTGCTACCCGTCCCTTCCTTGTGGTCCTAGAGGAATTTGGGACCTCTAAACTTGGACAGTTCTAGACATCCTAAGGTTTGTAGAAGGTAAAAATCTAGGTGAAATGCAAATAACATATAGGACAAGCAAATAAGGACAAGCAGTTAGAAGGCTCACATTTACCTACGCATGTGTACATGCAAACAATCAACACGTCTAAAACTCATATTTTAAAATTCAGAAAGGCCCTAGAGCAGGATGTCTAGATGAGTAAACAAAATATATGTAACATTGTGTTAAGGTGGGCGATATAAACCTAATAAGTTGGCCTACAGATTTTAGGATTTGTTGAATCTAGGCAGTTCACAAATAAGCACAACATAGTTTCACAATCTTTATAAGATCTCAATTACCTACAGGATTGCCTAGGTGTGGATCTATGATGCCCTATGAATATGCTATCTAAAATGTAATCAGAATTCTAGAAATCAATTTAAAACAAATGGTTTGATCTTATTAAGTCCTATAGGCATGCTTGTCTAGGTACTGAACATTACGAAACTGGTTTCATGCACATTTATACCTATGACATGATCTCTAAGTGTTTGGGATTGCTTTTAAACACTCTTATCGACGGGATAGTTATTGATTTATACGTCGTACGTGTGGTTTTAAATCGAATGCAATAATAGTCCTAAAGCAGGGTTTCTTATGCATATAAAGAATGGACGTTTTTGTTAGGCAAAATTATAGCAGTAACTTAATAACATAATTTCTAGGTGGTCATAATTATACAGAAGTAGAATTTCTTGACAAATGACACAATGTGTCTACAACATATTTTCTAGTATGCCAAACAATCCTAAAGACATGGTTTCTAAAGAAAGTAAACATAGTAAATCTAAGACATGATTTGTAATGCAAGTAAACATAATAAACCTAAGACATGATTTTTAATGCAAGTAAATATAATAAACCTAGGAGCAGGGTTTCTACCCGGTTTCCCCACAAAAATTATATAAGAATCCCTCCCTTTTTACTAATCTCCCCAATATCTGTTTACAAGGATTATTATTATAGACCATAAATAAATGAATTACATAATAAATCAAGCTATGCAATAGGGTTCCTGAATAGGCCCAAAGATCCTGGAAATGCCAGGTATTCAAACAGTCCAAGATGCCATAGTCTTATGGTACCCAATGAGGTAACCTATTGTGTCAAAGTTCCCAAGAGCCTCGGGGACCCCAGGAAATGCTCACACCAAGATCATTTTGAATGAAGAAGTAGTTAGGTGCTTTACGGAATGGCCAGCCCCAGTGTGCCAGAGTTTGGAGAAATCTCATGGATCCCTTGGCAGTACATACACTGGAAGGGAAAAACTTAAGTAATATAATAGTAGAAGTGAGAGTGCTTGACATAGTTGAAATGACTTTTGGAAAACAGAGTAAAGCTAGGATATTTTGGAGTGAATATACTTTAGGAGTAGCAGTAGTTTAGGAAAATATGTTAGGAGTAAAAAATAGGCGTAATGGCTTACTGGCAACTTAAACTTGTAGGGCTTTTGAAAGCTGATATATGAACGTTGGATTTTTCCATTTGAACACTCTAACTCATGATTCCCTTAACTAATAAACACGTCTGACCCTAGAGCCTGCACACATGTATTACACATGCATAGACGTGTCCTTCCAGTCAGCAAATGACCAACGAGATTGTTACACGTCAAGGGCACGAACACAATCCCCAACTGATTGGGGTACCTCTCTTTTAACCAATAGACCGACATTTCATCTTTTTCCTATCTCTAACCAAAAAGACAAAATTTTGTTCGTCAAGCCCAATATGCTTTCCTGAAAAACCAAAAGAAAAAAAGAAAAATAATGGGTTGAAGAAATTTGGAACAAGAAGAAGAAGAAGAGAAACAGTGTCGTGTTTGGTAGGAGAAGATAGTGATAAGGAAATTAGGCAAGTATAAAGTAGGAAGAACAATAGGGGAAGGAACATTTGCCAAAGTTAAATTTGCACAAAATACAGAGACATGTGAAAGTGTTCCTATGAAAGTCCTCGATCGTAATACTATCATCAAACACGGTGGTTGACCAGGTCTATCCCTTTTTTCTCTTCTTTTTTCTCCCTATTTTTTAAATTGGGAATAATTTGAAAAATGAAAGAACCCAACCGGATTTAGAAAATGAAGGAATGGAGCTTCAAATTCTATCTAATAGAGAAATAATGTATTTTATAATGAATGAATAAGAACCCACTTAGCAGGCTCACGCTCCTAAACGTCATGTTTTCTCACGGAGCAGGCTGATTAAGATCAATTGATGACACATAGGCATGGTCAACGGTCAAATGTGTTTATTAATTAAGGGAATCACGAGTTTGAGTGTTCAAATGGGAAAATCCAAAGTTTATGTATCGTCTTTCAAAAGGCCTACAAGTCTAAGTGACCAGGAAGCCATTATGCCTAAAAAATATGTTGAGAACCTTTTGAGGAAAAGGAAGGTTAGCAAACAACAACATAGTCACAAAAGCATCCCATTGCCCAACTTCAGTTTGTTAATTAGTCTTGGTGAAGAAACAATTGAAAAAAGGAGCATGGGTTGGGAACACAAGATGTTCAAAGCAGAAGCATATAAGAAGAAGGGGTAGGCAGTCATGCTAGTTAATAGGGACACAAAGCAGGCATGAAGTAAGAAGACATACTGATTTAAGGTTTACACATGAATCACTCAGGTCTTACAATCATACTTAGTGATAGGGTAAGCATGCTACTTAAGACAAGAGGCAAGAAGGCCTAGGATTTAAATACTGCAATAAACATGTTGGTTAAGCATAAGGATACATAGGTCAGGATACAGAAGTAGTCATGCTAAGTAATATAGAACGAGCCATAGAAAATCAATCACATAAAGTAGCCATACTAGTTGGGGTTACAGGACAAGGAAGGAACAAAGTAAGCAGGTTGTTTTAAGGCCATGTCAAATACTCAAGCAGAATAGACACGCTGATTAAAACAATGAACAACAGAAGGTGAAACTTAAGCATAGTGGTCAAAGCAACAAACATGAAAGAACATGGAATTATGTACATAAGCAATTAAACTAGAGCAGAAAGAGACATTGATTTAACATCTATGGAGCAACAAGGAGCATATAGATTTGAACTTCAGAATGACATTGAGATAGGAACATATTAGTTAAGGAAGCAAATGCAGAAAATAGAGTAGGCAGGATTCAACAGTCTAGCCTTGGCTTTAAGCCGGCTAGACAAGCAATGAGCACAAGTAACAGAAAGAGAGATGAGAGGAAGTCTGTTTGTGTGTGTGTGTGTTTTTTTTGAACTATTGTTCGTATGCTTGAGAGGTAGTATAAGAGTGTATATATAGTACTTAGGGAGTATAACAAACAAGGTAAAGAGAATCAGAATTCAATCAATTAAGGGCAATCACATAATCACATAATCAATTTCTATGAGGGAGTCCGGAATAAACCCCTTAATTTGGGGGTAATCGGTTAACGGTCACAACAAGAGGTTTAATAAAGGCAAAGAATACAAAATCATTCCATATAAAGAGTCAATAAAAATCCCCAAACTTCTATTCATTAATTAAGGCAAATAAAATAGGGAAACATGTCACAAATAAGGAAACAAATAAAATTTCAGCACGCACTGATTTTAATAGGACATTTGACATGAATCAACCAGTAAAATCTTCAAAGAATATTGATTTTATAGGAAAGACTTATTCAGATTCCCTAAACAATTGAGTAAAACCTCACAGAAATACATGATTTAACAAGAAAAACTGGTTTGAAGCCCTAATAGAGATCAATTAGGGCAAAAATCCCAAAGAATAATAGATTTAAAAGGGAAAACATTTGAATCCCAAAATAGAATCAATGAGTACCACTGATTCCCACAAATCAACATAATAAAAGAAAGAAGAAGAAATTAGTATAACCACTAGAAACGCCTAGGGTTCGAGCATTTGTTCAAAAAATTAGTCAAATACGTAAATAGATGAGCACATTAAACATTGAAACTAGAAAATCCTTTGAAGAAGGTGTGGGAAGAACCCTAGTTTTAGAAGAGAGTGACTAAAATCGAAAAAGTTAGTTAAAACAGGGGATTTTGAAAGAAAAACACTTAATAATACTCGAATCAACTCATATCCATAAAGATCTGAGAAGAATCGAACAATAGTGAACTAGGGTTTTCAAGAAATAGTAGAGATGAAGAGAATCAGTCAAAAACTCATGGATTCAAATATAAAACAAGAGAAAATCCTTACTTACAAACAAAAAAGGCCGGAGACAGGTCGGTAAATGAGTTTCAAACTGGAATAGGTTGGCTTTCCTTGAGAATCTTCTCAAGGAATCATGAAGTTGAAAATCCATGGAGTATAGGAGACCAGAGGTGGTCAGAGAAGGCACGAAAACACCATATGAGGGAGGTTCTTCCCGGTGACGGCGATTAGGGTTAGGGTGAGTTGAGAGAGAATTTGGAGAGGTGATGGAACGAGTGACGATGATCTAGGATGGGAAATGATTAGGGTTTGGGGGGTATAGGTTAGTTTAATTATGGTGAGGAGGAATCTGGACCGTTGATCACAATGATACGGCTAGGATTTGCCCGGGTACTAGGTCGGGCAGGTGGGTATTGGGTCTGGGATTTTTTGGCTGGTTTATAAAGGATGTTGGGTTTGTTAATTTTTGGACAAAAAATAAATGTGGCTATTTATTAAATACCCCAATCAGTTAATTAAAATAATTACTAATTATAAAAAAATAAATTTCAAGCATAGAAATGTTTTAAAAATAGTTATTTACTATTTAAAAATACAAATGACTAATTTTTGATAAAATAATATAAAAATGTACGCATGGGCTATAATTGCAAAATTATTGCAATTATAGCCAAAAGGTATCAATTTGGCTAATTATGAAATAAGCTGGACTTACTAAGACCATAATAGTAATATTAAATCAATACATATTCTAAATTCATTCGTGACACAATTTCACAATTATTTATATGAACAAAAATACAGAGATAAATTAATTAAAAATGTAAAAATTATGAAAAAATATGAATTGATGCTAATGCTTAGTTTTCAAAAGTATATATGCATTTCAAAAATATTATAGGAAAAAATTGGGTATCAACATCATTTTCACGATAAATAGTTTGGCGCCCACTGTGGGGCTAAAATGATAGTGATTATTTTCTTGCTGGTTTTGCTACATAACGCAAATTATCTTTAATGCTTTTTCTTGTCCAAGATCTTCGATTTCTGGTCAAATGTTTAACTTAGTAAATGGAGGTGAAAACAACAATCTTAAGGAGAGAATGGTGTGAATGTTCCAGGTGTTGGTGTACCACCACGAAACACTGGGAACACGCCAGACCAGTTCCCGCGGATGCGGTCTCGTGCGATGCCCAATACGTCGATATAAGCTCCCACACCAACAGGAGCGTACACCAAGGAGAGCAACAAGAAGTCCAAAAAACCCCAGCTCGGGAGGAACGGGAGGTTATCCTTCACATTATTTTTGAAATGTTACAGGCACAACAGTTAGCGATAGCCCAACTGCAAAGTCACTAGAACACTCCCAGTATGGTAGCACTGGGAAAAGCTCCCCCAATTGAGCAAGTATTGGAAAGATCAAGCGACAACGGGTCGGCAACCAACCCCACCCTCATAAAGATGCTCGAGGATCTCACAAAGAGGATCGATTCAGGCGAGAAAAATATAGAAGCCTGCGATAAGAAGGTAGAGACCTACAACTCTAGGGTCGACCAAATCCTGGGCGCGCCCCCGGTCCTGAAGGGTGTAGACTCGAAGAAGTTCATACAAAAACCATTCCTGAAGGAAGCTTCTCCAAAACAAATTCCAAAGAAGTTTAGAATGCCAGACCTTCCCAAGTATAACGGAACCTCGGACCCCAACGAGCATGTCACTCCCTATACTTGTGCAGTGAAGGGCAACGACCTAAGGGACAATAAGATCGAGTCCGTCCTGCTAAAGAAGTTCGGGGAAACACTCTCTAAAGGGGCCATGATGTGGTATCACAACCTAGCTCCAAACTCTATAGGCTCATTTGCCATACATGCAGCTTGTTTCATAAAGGCACATGCCTGGGCCATCAAGGTGGCCACAAGGAAATCCGATGTCTTCAAAATCAAGTAAAGGGAGAATGAGATGCTGCGAGAGTTCATGTCTCACTTTCAAATGGAACGAATGGAACTACCACCAGTCTTCGACAACTTTGTAGTACAAGCCTTCACTTAAGGTTTGAATGAACGAAGCTCGGTGGCTTCGAAACAACTAAAGTAGAACCTAGTAGAGTATCCTATCGTGACCTGGTCAGACGTTCACAGCCAATACCAGTCAAAGATCAGGGTCTAAGATGACCAACTGCGAGACTCCCCCAGGTTCAGTATATCCCAGTAGGCTTCTGATAAAGGAGCCAAAGTCAAACAAGGAAATATAACAACCATACACTGAAGACAGAAGAAACTCCCTGAGGCGCAACATACCCCACAATGAGCGAATGATGGACCGAGGCCAGAACCCTCGGGGAATTGTCAGCAGAGCCGGGTTCGATAGGTATATAGGGCCAATGGAGGTAACTCATTTATCGGAATACAACTTCAACGTTGACGTATAAGACATCGTGTTCGCCATTAGTAAAATCGTAGACACCAGGTGGCCAAGGCCTGTACAACTAGGCCCTTCAAAAATTAATCATAACTTAGTATGTGGATTTCACAACACGCACGACCATAGGACCGAGTATTTCCACCAACTCCGAGAAGAAGTAGTCTGACTACTTAGCAAATGTCACTTCCGAGAATTCCTCAGCGATTGGGCGATGATAGGACCGAGTATTTCCACCAACTCCGAGAAGAAGTAGTCTGACTACTTAGCAAATTTCACTTCCGAGAATTCCTCAGCGATTGGGCTAAAAATCAGTTCTTGGAAAGAGAGGCGACCAAGAAGAACAAAAAAAATAAGACATAACATGTCATCCACATGATCTTGGAAGGCATCGATGCCCCGCGGGAGCCCATAATGAGAAGAACAAAATATCCATCACTAGAAAAAAGCGAACTCGAGGTTACATACCCAACGATGCTCTTACATTCAACAATGAGGACATCGAGACCTTGTCTCAACCTCATAACGACGCATTGGTAATCTCTTTCCTTGTAAATACATTTCAAATTAAACATGTATTTATGGATCCAGGTAGCTTAACCATCCTTTGTCGGGAATATCATTTGATGGAGGGTGGATGGTACTGGTCTCGTGCACTGTATCCATGAACTCCTGAGCAAGTCGTTGTACCTCATGTCTCCTTTGATGACACGAAATTTAGATTTTTGGATTGTGCCAACAACGTTGACTGGGAAGATAATGTATCAGGCCAAACGGTCGAACAGGCCGTGTCCGCATATAATAACCGATCCCTTAACAGCAAAAACAATATACTTTACTAAGTAATCAAAAGAATACTTTCTAAAGTATTTCGCGTCTTAAAGAAGCTCGACATTTTTACAAAAATGACTCTAGAGCCAAAAAATGTCCCGGACACTGTGGGACTGGCATAAAAAATTCAAAGCCTGAACGACCTCCAAGTCGGAGTTCCAAAAATCATAAGCCCTCGATGAGGCAACATCAAAGTCACAAAATGGCTCCAAAGCTGAAAGTGCCCCGAACACTCGGGGATTGGCGTCAAGATCTCAAAAAATGCATGACCTCCGGGTTAAAGACTCCAAAATTATAAGCCCTCAGTGAGGCAATACAAAGTTTACAAGTAATGGCTACCGAGCCAAGGTGCCCTTGATGACTCGGGGACTTTCGCTAATCACCACTTATTCAAAACTAGAGGCCATAAGACCCCAAGCGGTCAGACTCGGTCTCGTAAGACCTATGAAAGGCAACAACAATATCTGTAAGAACTCAAGAAAGACATGAACCATACTTGTACCAAGTATCCAAAGCTGTAAGATCTCAAAGGCATGTGAAACTTGTAAGAACTTACTAAAGGAATAAAACCGATCTCAAAGTTAAGGATATATATCGTACTTGTAAGACCCCTAAAAAGGCATACCCTCGATATAGACGCCAAAACTACTTCACTCGGGACTGGGAGGCTCCGTCCATCCATAAATGACTATGGTCACAATGTTGTACCAGCCAAAATAACGCAACTCGGGGATGCTCGACCGTCGCTACAAAATCACAGGCCTTCAATTACTTTGAATCTACTTAAAAAAGAATCGGTTAAACAGGATACCCTCGATATAGGCAAAAGAGCTTCAACCATCTCAACTCCAAGTTATATGCTTCGAGATACTCAACCACCGAGCCAAACCTCCTGAGGTACTCGATCATAGCCATATAATGACTCATAATTGAGGTTTTTATCAAACCGTGGAAGAGTCAGGCAAACACAATCTAAAAAATCCTTAATGAAGGAAAAATAAAGGCTATATAAAAGGTCGCATCGACCCAAGGCGTAAGAGCCATTATCGCTAGCCCACATAAAAGGTCGCATAGACCCAACGCATAAAAGCCATTATCGCCAGTCTAAATGAAAGGTCACATCGACCCAAAGCATAAGAGCCACTATCTCCAGCCCACACAAAAGGTTATACTGATCCAACGCACAAGAGTCTAAGGGCCAGCTTGAAATTTGAAAACTTGAGGGTCGAATGAGCTCGAGCCGACACCCAGATCGGAGACTGAACCTAAAATAGTTGACCAAACATTCATAAGAGAACAAGCATAAGAGCTCAAACACCGCCTTATATTAAAAGGTATCATCGACCGAGCGCGTAAGAGCCTACGTGCCAGCCTAATGCCCCAGGGCTATACTATGAATCTAAGGATTCCTTTCAACTTAAAGACCAGTTCATCTGGATAAAATCAAGGAAAAAAGAAAGGAGGAGGAATAAAACCATGAGGTTTCCTTTTATACATATTACAACGTACTTTGAAAGTAATATATGCAGAATCAGGAAAGAAAATCTACGTCCCCCTTGGGGACTATGGCCCGTCAGCCTCATCCTCGCTATCCTCGGTACTGGACAGAAGTGACTTAGTGCCATGTTCGTCCGCCCTCGCCCGCTTCATCTCTTCTGAGAGGTCAAAGCTCCTAACATAGATTTCCTCGAGGGTTTCCCTTCGAGATTTACACCGAGCATATTCCTTGCTCCTGCCCTCGCGGTCATGAGTCTTTCTCATCTCAGCTTGAGCATCAGCAACATCCTTCAAATAGACCGCCACTTTCTAATCAGCCTTGGTTCGGCTCATTACGTCTTTAGTCCGGGTATCCATAACCTCGGCCTTTATCTTCAAAAGCTTAGAATCGAGCTTCGTAATCATATTAGTTCGAACTGAGCTATTATCGCGAGCTAACCGAAGTTGAACCTCAAAGGCGGAGGCTTTAGCCAGAGCACCCTTTCCCGCTGAAGCCTAAACGCCTGCCTGAGCCTTTAACTTATCATACTTGCGCTTGGCTCGGCTAGCTTCGTTCCGAAGGTGCTCCAGGTCCTTCATTTTTTTCTGTAACTTAAATAAACGAAACATTAGCCTCAAGAGCTAAAAGAAGGAACACACACTCACTCGGAACAAAAAAGTACCTGCTCCTTTAGGTAGATCTCATAATTCAAGCTTCTACTCGCCTCATACCGTAAGCGTTTCAACTCGACTTCCCTTTTGTCACAAAGTAGCCTAAGGGATTTCTCCCCATCCAGAGCTTTCTGTAGCTTGGCCTTATGGGCGCAACATGCTTAGTCAATACTTTCTCTTCGAGCCCTCTGAGTTCACCTTGATTTGAGCATTGTCGCCCTGTAAAGGAATTTCTTGCTTATTGTTATCATTCTTTAGCCCAGAACCTGGCAATCCTTCTCCCTTTCCGAGAGGGCACAACCTCGCCTCAAAATACTCTCTGATGCCTACAATAACAGGATTAGTATGCAGAAAGAGAAAGTACCTTTCCAAATAAAAAAGGGGAAGGAACAAATCGCACAACACATATCGTGATGTTTTGCTTCCCATCTGCCCCTAGACAAAGCTCGGTACTTACGCTCATCATAAGTCAAGTGGGTCGCCAACTCTCGAGCCCAATCTGGAAGATCAGGGACCTCGCACGGCATCCATAAAATTGATACAGAAGAGGAAAGGAAGGCACATTTACAGAACACACCTTCACCATAATTAAAAAACTACGAAGGCACGAGTGTACCACTAACGTGTATAATTCCATTCCTTAGAGAACGACATAAAATATACGATGATAATATCAAGAGTACGTACTCAGACGAATCGACTCAACCACTCTCGATCTCCGTCTTCTTCTTCTTCAATAACGAAAGGTGTGGTCAACCGACATCGTAAGTTTATCAGACCTCGATGGTGACAAGGCCGATATAGCCTGATAAGATGGTTGAGCATGAATTCAAGCCCTTCCTTCTCTGCAAAGAACCTCATCATCAATACTATCCGCCAAAATGACTGGTGAATCTGCACCAAGGTAACCTGATACTTTTGATAGAAGTCAAGCACAACCCTATCAATGGGGCCCAGCACTAAAGGATACGTGTCCACAGTCAAAAACCCCTCGGCACGGTCCGTGATGCTCTTTTCTGGGGAAAGTATCTGCAGTGCTACCTTTTGCCCCATCCATAGTCTTTCCTTACTAACTCAAGGTGTCCCTCTCCTATCAAAGAAGTAAACTTCAAGGTATGCTCCCGCTGACCCTAAGCATCAGGAGTCTGTTTTTATGAGAAGTCCCTATTCAAAACAAAATGCCCCGAGTCAGGCCCCCCTGGCATCAGCGAGGCTCCACCAACAAGGAAAAAACCAAAGGTAGAACTCTCTCCTCCTTGCCGAACGGATCCTAATGTAACAGTCATGACTGTAGTAAAACTCGAGAATTGGTGTAGGAATTTGGGCAAGAGCATCAATACTAAAATAATGAAGGACCTAATACAGGAAAAGAGGATAACTATTCAGAATGGCGGAATCTTCAAAAGGGCAAAGACGACCCTATATATTGAAAAAGCAGCGATGATTTGCCTGCCTCAAAGGACGATTAAAAATACTGGCCGAAACTTTAATCACTTTAGGAAGACGTGCCGGTGGGATCGCCTCGGTCATTTTGTAATCGTGTCATACACTTGATGCCGCCATATGACGTTTTGGGTTAGAGATTCCTGCCTCGACCAAGCCTCAGGATGGTACCCCATCTCGAGGACCTCCACAAAAAAGAAGACAAGCTCGAAGAATCTATTAACATCATTGCAAGTCCCGAGATGGTACCAGATCTTGAGGACCTCCACCAAAAAAAAGACAGGCTCCAAGAAGCCATTAATATCATCGCAAGTTCTGAGATGGTAGCCGATCTCGAGGATCTCCACCAAAATAAGATAGGCTCCAGAAAGCCATTGCTATCATTGTAAGTTTCGAGATGGTACCTGATCTCGAGGACCTCCACCAAAAAAAGATAGGCTCCAGAAAGCCATTTCCATCATTGCAAGTCCCGAGATGGTACCTGATCTCGAGCACCTTTCTAAAGAAGAAATTAATCTCTAAAAGGAGCCGCTCATATATAAGCTTAACCTCGAGGTGGCACTCTACTTCGAGAATTTCAGCAATTGCGAGTATGGATCGTCTACCCGATTCTCTGGAACTCGAACTACCTAAGTTTGAGTCAGTTCCCACTCAGAAGATACTTAAAAAGCCTTAGGGGTATCTTTAGTCTTTAGATCAAGCTATCTCTATTCTCAAACACCCAAGAAAACTCCCCTTCGAGGGGTATCATGGGATTTAGAGAGCTAAGTTTCGTTTCGAAAGTTCAAAGTCTTACTCTTATTCAACTCGAAGTCAAGGGTCTCGACGATCCAAGTTTATCGACCCTACCCGGGCTCGATCTAAGGGATGGAAAATATTCTAGAGGGAATCGAGTTAACCGGTGATGCACCGAATAAATACTTAGGCCCGGGCTCGATATTCGCGTCGATCGGTAGAGTCACGCATTCAGATTTTTTCACAAACGAAGATACAATAAATCAGAAACAGATTAAAGAGACATCTTTATATTTATAAGCACGTGATTACAAAAGCCCATAGAGGGTCTTTACATATGATTGCAAAAGCCCACGAGGGGTCCTTATATAGAAACAAAGAAGCAAAAATGTATATGTAATAAAAGCCTAGATCCTAGCCTATTCTCGGGGGTGCATCCTAGACAACAGTGTCTTCTTGCATCATCTCCTCGGGGGCCCATCTCAATCTTCCAGAACAACATCTTCAAGGGAGAAGATGAAGAAAAGGAAAGTGATGTAGAAGAAGAAGAAAGAGAAGAAGGAGCGGAGAAGGATGAAGAAGTGGCTGGGTGAAAAATCTGGCTAGTATGAATTTTTCCAGTACTACTATTATGAAGCCACTTTTTGAGATGTTGCATCGGCACGGGATGCGACAGTTAGTAGAAAGTACTGCTTCACTCCACAAAAAGCAAAAGGAGTAAGGCGCTACATAGTGTGGCCCAAGCCGGGTAATTAGGGGAGATGAGTGGTAGTTCATAGTTCGTATATCCTCTAATGCAAGGATAATTTGATATTTCTCTCTCATCACCTCGGGTCAACAACAACAACAATAATAACAAATCGGTACAATCTCGCTCAGTAGGGAAAACCATAGAAATGGGCCATGATTTAACTGATAAGAACGCCGCCATGTAAACTTAAGGCCACATGCCTCAAACATTGGAAATAACAATTGGTGAGGATGAAGAGAGGAAAGGGGTAAACGTTTGTTGGAGAACATTTGAATGAATAATGGGTTCCAGGAGGCTCCCAATTATAGAAAGGGTGGCAGCGTAACCGATGGCGCCATCAATGCCCTTGGAAGACGTATCGGCAGGTGCAATTAATACATTTGTGGAAATTGAATCGGTGGTGATATTATCACTTTGAAGAATGAGAATCGGCAATGCATTGAATGACATTGAAAAGACGATTCAATGGGACGCCTCAGTTATTGCAAAGGCTTATGTCACAAGTATTATATCATCGCGGGAAGTTCGAAAAGTTGGGTATCAAAGTGGTTTCTCATCATTCCACTCTAAGGAACGCGGGGACTATCTGTATACGGCAAAATTAGAGGGTCCAATCTTCCGTCATTACGATGGCTCGTGAGCACATCTCGAGAGCTTGGGGATGTGGTCGATGCCAACCTCCGAAAGGTTATCGGGGCTCAACCTCGAGGCGGTATGAACTAGCAATTATGATGGGAAAGTGGGGACTAGTCCAGAAAAGAATCAAGACATTAAATGGTTGTATCAGCCCCACATCTTTGCAATTTAATGCATTTTGTACTATGTTGGGATTTCCCTTATACATAAAGGGGATCCTTGTCAATTTGTAAAATTCTGATGCTCAATACCAAATACACAAAAACATTCTCTCTGCTCTCTAACACATTCTATTGATTTCATTATTTCATTTATTGCTTATATGCATTGTGTTCCATTTATTGTTCTTCATTTATTGCTTATCTTTTATCATAAAGAGCCGTCATCATAGTTGTCATAACTGTTATCTCCCTCTCGACTGTCCCGAATTGTCCATTGAGCTTGACCCCGAGGCTCTATAAATGGCAGCTCGATACCCTTGATCTCCAATTGTTTGGCTCGATTATCATATTGCCCCTAAGTTATAATTCTGATTTCTAACCCTTTGCTTAGAATCCATTGCATTACAACTAGAATAAAAATAGATTACGTATTTTAAGAACCTCATAATCAAATTTAATTGTTATTACCATTTTCACGGTAAACAGGAGTGTTTTGGGAAAATAGTCCTTAAAAGGGAAGCTTAAGCCTTATGATTTTGACCGTAGTTGGAGTTGTGTGAAGAAGACACTGGAATGGATTTCCGTTGGTCGTGTTAGCTCCATTGGGTGATTTTTGATGTAGGGATGTGTCCGGATTGTGTTTTGGAGGTCTGTAGCTGATTTAGTCTTGAAATGGCGAAAGTCGATTTTTCAGAGATTTTGATCGGTAGTGGACTTTTTGATATTAGGTTGAAATTTGATTCCCAAAGTTGGAGTAGGTCCATAATGTTGAATATGACTTGTGTTCAAAATTTAAAGTCAATCAGACGTGATTTGATAGGTTTAGGTATCAGTTGTAGAAATTTAAAGTTTCAAGTTCATTAAGTTTGGATTGGAGGGTGATTCGTGCTTTTAATGTTGTTTGATATGATTTGAGGGATCGACTAAGTTCATATGGTGTTTTAGAACTTGTTGGTATGTTTGGTTACAGTCCGAGAGGCCTCAGTTGTATTTAGGATGCTCAACTGATCATTTTTGGACTTGAGAAAATTCAAAAAAATTTGGCGTTTCTATTGCTGGTTTCCTTCATCGCATTCGTGAGAGAGGTCTCACGTTCGCGTAAGGCATCTGGGTGGCCCGCTGAATTTTTTCTGCGCGTTTGCGATGTATGGGCGGCATAAGGTGTATCGCGTTCGCGTAGAGGAGGTTGAGCGGCTAGGACCACAGGGCATTTGTTCTACGCATTCGTGTAGTAGGGGGTCGCGTTCGCAAAGGAGCAGTCAGTGAAAGCTCCGCATTCGCGAGAGGTCACTTACGTTCGTGTAGGAGAAACTTGGTCTGTAAAATATTTGTTCAACGCAAATCGAGGGTGAGGTCGCGTTCGCGATGAAGGATTCACCTGGGCTGACTATAACATTTCAAAATCGAGGGTTTGACTATTTTTATCAAAACTATAGTTTGGGAGATCGGATGTGGACGAGATTTTGAGAGATTTTCAGAGATATCGATTGGGTAATGATTCTACACTTGATTTTAGTTATACCGCACTAATCTCTCATTAATTCCATCTTTTAATTTCGTATTTGGGTTGAAAATTTGGGAAAATTAGGAAGAAGTTCTCCAACTAAGATTTTTGTTTTTGATTGAGATTTTGATATCGGATTTGGATAATTTTGGTACGAGTAAACTCGTGAGTGAATGCATGTTCATTTTATGACTTTTACCCGATTCCGAGACGTGGGCTCGGGTCGACTTTTGGGATGATTTTCTAATTTTGTTGCTTAAGCCTTGATTTCATTTATTAGCTTAGTTTCTTATAGTTATATTTATGGTATGTAATTGCTTTTGGCTAGATTTGAGCCATTCAGAGTCGGATATTCATGGAAAAGGCATTGTTACCGATTGATTGAGCTTGGTTCGAGGTTAGTGGCTTGCATAATCTTGTGTGAGGGAAAACCCCCTTAGGATTTGGCACTGTTTTGATATGTGAGCACCATGTACATGAGGTGAAGAGTGCGTACACGGGTTATTTGTTGTAAAATAAATTTATTTTCTGAGTAATAATCTGTTTCTTATTTGAGTTATACAAGCATGTGTAATTATCCCATTTAGCCTAGATGAACATGTCTACGTATCTTAAATGTTTATCTGAACTCTGTGCAACATGCTTAGTTGATTTTCCTGCTTTTCTCTTAACTTGTACTTAGTCTAAACTATAGGATCTCTGATGTAACTGTTATTTCCATTGTTTGAGCTGTGTATTTACTTTGGAGTTAAGGAACAGTATTGCGGGAGTCCCCCTGCATATTTATTTAGGGACTACAGGGCGGTATACTGGGAGATCAACCTGCATATTTATTTTAGGACTACGGGACGATATCCTGGGAGATCCCTCTGCACATTTACTTTGGGACTACGGAACGGGATTCTGAAAGATCCTCCTACACATTTACGTTTGGGACTACGAGACGGTATCTCGGGAGATCCCCTTTGTTATTTCTGTGTATTGTACTATTATCCGTATGTGATTTCCTTCTGGTTAAATGTCAGTCTTTATTTTACTGTGATATTTTGTTTCGTCTTATTTATTATATATATACTAGTAGGGCACTAACCTGACCTCGTCACTACTCGACCAAGGTTAAACTTGGCACTTACTGGGTGCTGTTGTGCTGTACTCATGCTACTCTTCTGCACATATTTTGTGTGCAGATCCAGGTACCTCCTAACAACCTCGTCCTTAGTTGCACACTCGTTGCTGCTCCGGAGACTTCAAGGTACATCTGCCGCGTCCGCAGATCTCAGAGTCCCCTTTTATCACTTTTTATGTTGTTCCTCTTTTACTTCTTCTTGATTTTGATGTATAGAACAATTAGATAAGTCTTAGAAGCTTGTGACTTACGATGTTCCGGGTCTTGGGAGACTTTGTGTATATTTGAGAGTTGATTATTATATATGTCGAGCGACATCTCTATCATTTATTTAAATTATCTATTGTTGTTAGTTGTTAAGGTTTTGTTTCAATGTTGGTTATTTCCGCAAATGTTTGGCTTACCTAGTTGTACGGACTAGGTGCCTTCACGACATCTTATGTATGGAGTTTTGGGTCATGACAATATGGGTGCACCACTAAAAGAATGAGGAAAAAGAAATGTAAAGTGAGAATTGATCTCTTGTCCGTTGGGTAAATAATTAAGTATTAAACAAAGTACACCGTTTTACTTTTATGGGGGATGAGTGCCAATACATAATATATATATTAGGTCAATTCTAAAACGTACATACATAAAATACCTAGTCCATGGGTCCATATGTCCCATAATTCAGGCTATAGATCCGCCCTTACCAGGGTGACGGAAGGGCGTTCATCGCCGAAAAATTATAATGTATATATAAAGTTAAAAGTTTTTTTATGTATATATAGTAACTGTTGAAACCCTTTGATTTTTTCATGTGCTTAATTGTTTTTAATTTTTGAACCCATATGATAAAAATCATGCTTTCGCTACTGGTCGCTGGTTGCTGGTTGCTGGCTGTGGGTAGCAAACACTACTTGATATTAAGATTCAAAAAGTAAAGCATGCTGTTGGGAACATATAATGTATTCAATTCCTTATAGACAAAAAGGAACCTTATTTAATATTGGGTGGACGAAGCTCTAACTAAATTAAGTAAATAAAAAAATTATTGATTTTTTTTTTTTTTGGTTCCTTTTCTTTTCTTATTCCGATTAGCTAGTTTTGATTAATCAACCAGTCAGTCGTTTATATCATCATGTCTTGGTTGTTTATCAACCTATGATCGTTAATCAGCTTCCTTGTCGATGGAGATAAGTTTTAACCTAATTCTTTGTCCTTTATCTACCCAAGGTTGCGAATCAACCTCCTTCTTTGTTGATGGAGGCCATTTTATTAATTTCAAACTCAGGAGAAGAAGATAACAATAACAATAATAACAAGCCCAGTAGTTTTCTACAAGTGCGGTCTCAAAAGGGTAAGATGTACGCAGCCTTACCCTTACGTTGTTTCCGATGGACCGTTGGCTAGAGAACGACTGCAAAAGAAAAGGTAATTGCAACAAATAGGAATAACAGCAAAATGAAATAAGATCGAATCCAAGAATGCAGTCAAACTCTAGGTAGTGATAGTCATCTATAAATAAAAGATATCATACTAACACTAATGCTAGTGAACTGAGTAAGACAAAGAGAAACGCTCGACTATCTACGGACCTTCTACCCTAATCTTTGACCTTCACACCCTTCTGTCTAGGGCCATGTCCTCAGTCAGCTCCAGCTGCGCTATGTCCGCCTAATAACTTCTCGACAAGTCTTCTTAGGCCTACCTCTACCTCTCCTGCTGCCAATCGGGGCTACCGCTCGTACCTTCTAACTGGGCTACCCTAATCTTTGACCTCCACCCCTCCTGTCTAGGAGAAGAAAATAAATGAAAATCATTTCCTTAATTCAAGAATATGGCCTTTCGAAGTAGCAATCGACCCTTCTTGCTTGAGGTCATTTTTCTCTTCGCAAGAATCACTTAATGTGATAAGAACAAGTAGTACAATGTCCTTTTTACTACACCATGTGATGCACTGTTTGGAACATTTCAAAAGCAATTGTTCCAAATCAGCTAAATTCGTAAACAGAAAGCTGGAGAGTTATCTACATCTTCCTCCTCTTTTTGTACGGAATATATTGTTGAGAGGAAAGAGATTATGTCACTATAGACTATCCTTATTATGTTCTTGTGAGCAATATGGGGTGTAAAACATTAGCTAATAAAGTCACATACACTTCGGTCGTTTAGGTGATTGTGTTGTATAACTAACGTTAAAATCCCGTCTAATATAATACTATATGTTTCGTTATTCATATAAGAAAAACTAATCGCGACATTTTTGGTTGGCGATATCAAATAATATCCACATCAATTTACACACAAATCTATGTATTATTTTATGATGCGGGATAAAATGTGAAATAACAATACGAAAATTTGACTATTTAAAGACAAGATGCCGTTAGAATAAGTAATTTTGGTATAACAACAATCCCTTCATTATAAATCATTATACTGCATAACAGTTCCTTCGTTATTAATCGTCACGATATAACATTCCCTTCGATTATTAATTAATCATCACATACGCAATTCTTGCACTATAATCACAAACACATAACTGTATCTAAACAAAACGAACACTTATTTGTAATGTAAATCAAAATAAATTGTTAAAGGACTTTAGTTTTATGGAGCAAACTAAAAAGGATATGTAACTTGTTGGAATATGGGAAGCTTAGTCATTTTGTCCGCGTTACATATAAAAAAACAACAACAACAACAACCCAATATAATCTCAGTTCCTTCCCTCCAAGAACTTCCCACCTTGCTCTTGGTGAGACTCGAACTCACAATCTCTTGGTTGGAAGTGGGGGTTGCTTACCATCAAAGTAACCCGCGTTACATATAAAGTGCTAGAGAATATTATTGGGGAATATTTAAAAGATAGCTATATTCTCTTTTCATTTACAAGATTGTAGAATGTGATGCAGCTGCATTTATCATACAAATGGTGTAAAAAATAGTTTTGGATATTCAACCACTTGCCCTTTTAAAAAAATTTCATACATTTATATTCAACCACTTTAAGCCTTATATATAGCTCACTCCAATTCAAGTAACCATATAAAATCAAGAAACTCAATACACAAAGCTTTCTATTCTCTAGCTAGTTGCCTACACCTATTTTATCAAATACAAATCTTGCTCCAAAGAATTAAACATTATGGATATGGTGATGAAGTTGGGAGCACAAAGTCCGGTGGTGATATTTAGAAGAAGTACTTGTTGCATGTCTCACACTATCGAAACATTAATCCGAAATTTTGGAGCAAATCCTACAATTTATGAGCTTGATAGACTTCAGAATGGGAGGGAATTGGAGAGGGCATTGGTTGAATTAGGGTTTCAACCAAGTTTTCCTGCTGTGTTCATTGGAAATGAATTGGTTGGTGGTTCTAATGAAATCATGAGTCTCAACATCAGAGGCAAACTCAAGCAATTGCTCATTAGGGCTAATGCAATTTGGGTATAGAAATACTAATTCTTTTATGGGCTGAAAAGTCTAGTTATTGATGTCATTTTTGGGCAGTGATATACCTAGCTATTGAGTTTTTTTTTTCTTTCTAATAATATGCAAACGTTTTTTTTGTTTTTCCATTTCTCCAATTTTGTTGTTTATGTAATAATAAAGGTGTCTTATGGCATACTTATCATTTTCTACTCCACTAGTTCACATCCTTATGCAAAAATTCTAGCAAATTTTCACATGTGCTCATCGAAGTAATTAATAACAGAAGTATGGGATGGTTTAATCAAGTCCTTAAATATATGATCATAAAGAAAGAGCTTGTGAATGTTCATGACTTTAAACTTCCTTAGGTGATGAGGTCATTGAGAAGATTAATTAACGAGTGCCGCTAAACGATCACACTAATGTGGCCCGACTGTGGCAACACTAGTGAAATTACATCAACGTCCTTAGTCATATTCTATGTCTTAAAAGGCAGAATTGGGGCTTGCCCCGGGGCGGAGCACTCGTAAAACGCCCCTGGGCTTGTGTGTGCGGCTCAGTTTCGTAAGACTTACGCTTCAGCCACTAGGGCTTACGCCCCGGACACGCCCAACGTCCATGGTACTGAGCTCGCCTAATAGAACTTTATGCAATTGTATGTAATTAAACTTGTAAATCCTCAAATTTTGTTACCAACTATTCAAAATTACTTTTTTCTAAATCATAAATAATTAAGTTAAAAGTATTTTGTGTCATAATTAATATAAAAATTATTGCACTTTGTCCACTAAGACTGCTATGATAGTAAATTTTAAATAAATCTTTCTTGTCGAAAATATTTATTTATTAAATTTTGTTATGTCTATAGTCCATATTTTTTTATAATTATTTTTCTAAGTATTATTTTTTTTACGTTTATAAGATACAATACCTATTAATTTAATATCTCAATATTAGCTAGTAACTATTTACAAATAATTAGTTATCATGATATTGTATGATGAATTATGCGTCAATTTATTAACTTGTTAAAACTTAAAAATAAATTATGCTAGAAAATTTTAAATTGTGAATTATGTTTATACATAAATTCTCTTTCAAATAGAAATCATATTAAATAAAAGGAGTATTTAAGTAAAATATCAAATTAGAGTATTGAAATTCTTTCAAGATTTATTACTCCTTAAGAGATACATATAAGATTCATATCAAATACATTACTTTTGATGTTTGAGTTGTAACGACGTTGCAACTAATTTGCATATTCTGATATATGTCATACTTATCGTATTATTCCTAGTCGAATTATAATTTATAAATATTTTAAATAGATTATTTGTTATAATTTTTTGATTTTGATGTAATTTTTATAATTATTTTTTATTTTGTACTATCTTAAACTTCTTGAAATTAGTAAAATTTAAAGATCCATATGACTTACGCCCCATGTCTCAGTACTTACACCTCGTCTCGTCAGAGGTAAAACGTCTCGCCTCTCGCCCTCGCCTTTTAAAACATTGGTCCTATTTCTCCCTACAATTTTCCCTCCAAAATTGAATATTAAATATGGAGAGCTTCTTCCTATTCTCAAATATTGAGAAACGTGAAATCATCCATGTTCACATATGGAACTGAACTTGTTCACATACGGGGGAAGCTGAAAAGTCTTTACATTCATAATATTTCATGTGTAAAGGCAAATTATTGTATTTTAAAAAAAATATGGTATACGATCACATTAACGGCTATAATCCTTCCCTTTTTCTTCCTTAATCTACAAATCAATTCAAAGCAAGAAAATTTGGCGGTGCAAGAAAATTTGATCCAAATGAACATAATACAAATATAACAACTATGAATATGAACCAAGATAATAGGTTTGATCGAGTTAGGGACGAGTTGTATAGATCTTTAGGGATGACATCAGACGACGGTTTGTTGAATGAATACGATAGGGTCGATGTTTATTCTCGCGGCATTTTCAACAACGATGTACACTTAGATGATGATGATGAAGAAATCGATGGAAAATATTATGGAGAAGCTAATGATGATGAGGAGCAGTTTTTAGGAAATGAGTTAGAATTATATGATGTTGATCGAAAAATGGAGAATGATTTCACTAAAGAGGATGTGGTTTCAGGTCCAATCTCCGGAATGCCATATAGAGATAAAGTTTCTTCATTTGCATTCTACAAAGAACATGCACGATTCAAAGGATTCTCCATCGTCAAAAGAAATTTCAACAAGAAGGGTAGTGACACTGCTAGGTACATAACTTATTGTTGTGATAGGACTAGGATTCGCAAAACTAAGTTTACCACAAGAGTAACAATTGTAAAGCTAGGCTCACTGCTGTTTTGGGTGATTCTGGTTATTGGTACGTCTTTAAGGTCGTTCACGATCACAATCATGATTTGCTCCCTTTTATCGCGCTTGATGGCTGGACATAGGTCCATTTGTGATTCTTTGAAGAGGGATCTTGTAGCTCATGATCGATCTGAAGTTAGACTCTCCAAGAATATTAGAGTTTCTAAGGTTCAACGTGGTGGACCGCAAAATTTGAGTTGCACTCCAAAAGATTATAGAAATTTAATTTTAAAATGCAAGAAGGGGACGCACAATCATTTATCAACTTTTTTCGTGAAATGCATGTAAAGGATAGGGAGTTTTTCTATTCAATAGATATTGATAATATTGGTAGGCTGACTAGAGCAGATTTACTTTAGAAATGAAAAAGGCTTTGTGATTGAACAAATATGAGTAGAATCCTTCTATATGCTCTAGTTGTACCAAATATGGACATGCAGAAGATATTTGTATGAAAAATAAGGCAGCAATGGAAGTCAAGGAACAGGAAGGAAGCAAGCAACCAGAGATAGCTACTCAACTTAATGCTGGTAATGAGGTGAATACTGTGAAAGAACAGGGGGATTATGGGGTCAAAGAAATAAGGAAGAAGGATTTGCAGGGTAGGTGGCAAAGACAGAATCCTAGGAGAGGGCATCAGGGATAGGTGAAACCTTATAAATTAACCAATGTGGTCAAGTAAACACATTAAGTGGTGCCAGTGGCTAATATATTTCAGAACCTGGAGAAGGATAAGGCAGAAACAAATACTGCTAATGGAGGAGTGAAAGGGGGGAGTGGTACCATCTTCCCTATAGGCAATAGTTAAGCTATTGAGTTAGAATACAAGAGGCCCCTGTAGCCTCAGTAAGTAAAAAGAGGTTAAACTCTTCTGCAATGATTAGAATGTTGGATTAGTTGGCCTACTAGAAACTAGACTAAAAAGTAATAAGGTGGAGAATATTATTAATTTTATATTTGTAGGGTGTCAATACTACAACAACCATATCTCACATTATAATGGTATAATGTGGTAGTGTGAAAATCAGAATGGTATGAGGTGAGGATCATTAATGAAATTGCACAGGAAATATCTTGCCAAGTAAAGTATATTCCTATGAAAGTCACATCCATGTATGCACATAATCTCATAGATGAGAGGAAAGCATTGTGGGACTATGTACATCAGATGAGTGTAGGCTGTCAGTTTCCATAATAATCATGGTTTACTTCAATGCAGTACTGCAATAGGAAAACTAAATTGGAGGGAACCAAGTAGCACTCAGTGAGGTGGTAGACTTTCAGGAATGTATTTATAAATGCATACTTATGGAGTTACCAAATAATGGATACAAGTACTCATGGAATGACAAACAGGGGGCTAATAGAATCTGCTCAAAAATAAATTGGGTATTTGTTAAGGGTAAATGGATAGATACAATATAACAATGTAAAACTCATGCACTTCCCGAAGAGGTGAGAGACCACTGTCCACTAGTAGTATAGATGATCCAGACACAGGCAAGGAAGGGGAAAGCTTTCAGATATTGCAATATATGGAGCAAACACCTTGACTTTATACACATTATTGAAGAGGGATGGGCAATGCAAGTTGAGGGGTGTAAGATGTATCAGATAGTAAAGAAGTCAAAGGCTTTGAAACAGAAACTCAGAACATTACACAAGAAAAACTTTAGTAATATCATAAAATGAAAATAATAAAGATATGGAGGAAGTTAGAAATTGCAAGCTATACTACACGAAGCACCACTATATCATAACCTTCAATAGAAGGAGAAAGATGCAAGGGATAAGTTCAGAGAGTCATCACTTATGGCAGAAAATTTCTTGATACAGATAAGTAAGGTCACATGGATTAGACTTGGGGATGATAATACCAAGTATTTATTCTCCATTATTAGATAAAGAAGATCAGTGAAATCAGTGACTCAAATCAACGATGAGTGGAATCAACTACAAACAGATCTTTAGAAGATTGCTAATGTGTTAGTCAACTACTGTAAGAAGCTATTAGGTACTAATGGAGGAACTAGGAGAAAGGCACGGAATGAGCTCTTAAAACAAGGACATGTATTGTCTGTATAATAACAGTTAGGGTTGATAAAGGGTGTAACTGCACAAGAGGTCAAGAAAGCAATATTCGGTATCAATTTCAATAAGAGTCCTGGTCTTGATGGGTATGGAGAAGAGTTATATAAATATGCATGGAAAGTGGCTGGCAAAGATATCACTGGTATTGTTATAGAATTCTTTAGCAATGGACAAATGCTCAATCAACTTAATGCAGCTGTGATAACTTTCATACCTAAGGTGACATCTACCAAAGGCTAGCCAAATTTGGCTTATATCTGGTTGTAATGTGCTTTACAAGTGTATATCGAGGTTTTGTGTAACAGGCTTACTGAGGTGCTTCTAACCACAGTAAGTGAAAATCAAGTAGCATATGTAAAGGGAATTTTATTAGTTCATAATGTTCTTTTGTGTAGTGACTTACTAAGACACTACAATTGGAAAACCATACCCATATGTCTAATGAAGATTGACTAAAGGAAGGTGTATGATATGATACAATGGGAGTTCAATGAAGAGATGTTAAAGGGTTATGGCTTTCCTCCAAAGTTTATTCAGTTGATCATGGTATGTATAGCAATAACAAAGTTCTCAGTGAAGGTTAATGGAGAGGGGTATGGATATTTTGAGGGGAAGAGGGGTCTAAGACAAAGGGATCCAATATCCCCATTGCTATTTGTTATGGTGATGAAATATCTATCTAGGATTCTAAAGAGAATGAGCCAGCTGCCATATTTTAGATACCACCCAATGTGCAAGGAACAACAACTCACTCACCTGACATTTGTAGATGATTTAATGCTATTTTGCAAAGGGAATGGAGCAACTGTAAGGAGAATAATGGAAGCACCTAGGCACTTCTCAGAGACTATAGGTCTGGAGGCAAATACAGAAAAGTCAAGCGTGTATATTGCAGGAGTGGATGATGAGCTAAAACAGAAATTGTTGGACATCACAGGCTACTCGAGTGGCACATTTCCTATGAGATATCTTGGTCTTCCCTTATCCCCAAAGAGGTGGAGTAAAATGGATTGTCACCAACTATATGTGAAGATCACTGAAAAGCTGAATACAATATCAAATAGGCACATTTCGTATGCAGGGAGGCTATAGGTGGTTGTGTCTGTCCTATTCTCTCTGCATAATGTTTTGGGGGGAAGTTTTCATCCTTCCACAAAGTGTGCTGAAGGAAGAAAATAAGAAATGTAGGGACTTCTTATGGTGAAATACTATAGAGAAGAAGAGGATGCCTTTAGTAGCCCGGGAGAAAGTGTGTCGACCTAAGAACCATGGTGGGCTAAATATCAAGAACTGAAAACTGTGGAACATAGCTTCTATTAATATGGCTACTGATTAATAAAAAGGAAATACTATGGGTGAAATGGATACATGACATTTACGTGATAGCAAATGATGATTTTTGGACACATCAACCAACATAAGATATCAGCCTAAAGTGGTTGGATGCGGGAATCATCTTCCCAATTTCCGACAGTAGCTGGGTTAGCCCAGTTCAATGTGTGCCTAAGAAGGGTGGCATGACGGTGGTGAAGAATGACAATAATGAACTGATCTCAACAAGAACCGTCACCGGCTATTGGAGGAAGCTACATGGTATAAAACTACAAATGAAAGAGTGGTACATGAATGGTAGCTACTGTCTCACTAGTAATGTGAGGTAATCGATCTCAATGGGATACAACCAACTAGTAGGAAAAAGCCTAAAGTGGAATGTTGCTGATTTGATTTGGAACAGAATCATGCAGACCAAGCATAGGTTTATACTATGGCGGGTAGTATAGAAGAAGATATTAACAAAGGATAAAATCATTAGCATAGGAATTTCATGTGCGGATGGAGCGTGTGGACTATGTGAGTTGAATAGTCTTGAAAATGTGCATCACTTGCTTTTACAGTGTACATGGGCAAAAAGGGTGTGGGAAGAAATGAAGGAATGGACTGGAGTGCACATTACACAGCATGATCTCGCGGTCACATTGCTGAAGATCAACCGCAGAAGATGGAGTAAATTCAGAAATGAAGTGATGGCTGCAGTGGTAGGGGCTGTGATATATAATATTTTGTAGAGCATGAACTTATTTTTCTTTAGAAAATAGAAAGTTAGTAGGGATTTTGTAATACGAAAGATAAAGAGTATAGTTATAGAGAAAATTCAAATGTCTATAGAGGTAAAGCTAGCTAGGAGATGCATAGATGAGCAAATTTGTAAATAGATTGCGAGACCTACTATTGCCAGCAATACGGGGCTGGTGCTTGTGTGCTCGTTAGGTGTATGAGTTAATGTGGTTTGAAAATGGTAATATTCATAGTTATTTCCAAAAAATATATTGGAAGGCTGTGAAATATTGTATGGGTGCATTCACACTGTAAGGTGGTGTATGAGCAATTCCATGATGCGATATGCTTTGATATGATGTACCTTGTGAATCGCTATAATATGCCATGTGCTACAATTGTTGGCATCGATCACCATAGAAAGTCCATCTTATTAAGAAGTGCTCTCATGTCTCATGAAGATATCGATAGTTACAAAATTAGTTTTTAGAACTTGGCTTGAGGCCACGGGAAATATTCATCCAGATGATATCATAACTAACTAATGTCCGAGCATTAAGCTAGCCATTGCTAAAGTGATGCCACATACAATACATATGCGTTGCATTTGGTATATATTTTCAAAGTTGCCTCTTTACTTAAGTGATGTTCGTCCTTCTAAAATTGCACGTGGAGAATTTAAACCCATGGTCCTCGATAACATTAATGTTGAAGTTTTTGAGAGAAAATGGATAGAATATATGGAAAAACATAATTTGCATATAAGGAATTGGTTTAACAAGCTTTACTCTGAGAAGGAAAAATGGGTTTCTGTGTACCTTGATGTATATTTTTGGGCTGGTATGCTATATACGCAAAGAAGTCACTACTAAAAAAACCAGGGTTTAGCGACGAACAAAATCTGTAGCTAAACAGAAAAATCCGTCGCTAATCTCATTTAGCGACGGATTAGAGATGAATTATCAAAAGATTATGCTAGCAACGAGCATTTTAGCGACAGATTAGCAACGACGTTCATAGCTAATTCCAGTTTTTTTGTAGTGAGTGAGGGGCATGCACTCTTTGATGGACATATTACCCATCAAAGCACTCTTAGGATGTTTGTTCACCAGTATGAGTTAAGAGCTAAGCACGAGAAAGAGTTGAAAGCAGAATACAGGTCAAATGACTTTCAAATTATGTGTGAGTCATTGTTCGAGTGGGATGAGTAGGTAATTCAGTATTATACGCGTACAGTGTATGAATATTTCGAGAAACAACTAAGGAAATTATATTATTGTGAAGTCAGCAGCCTCGACGATCATCAAGTTGTCTCTGATGTTGAGAAATTCATCGTTAGTGATAATTTAGTTGTAAAAGAATGCTGGAAATTCAGTAGAGTACACTGTTGAATATACACCTATCGGCAATTATTTTAGTTGCAATTGCAAATGGTTCAGGTCCAGAGGGATATTTTGTTGCTATACACTCAAGATCGTGTCGCAGAAAAAGATTGATAAAATTGATGAAAGATATATACTAACTAGGTGGAGAAACGATTGTTATTCAGCCAGAATCGATTCCATCAAGTTGGTTACCCAAACATGACTCCTGAGTGCAAGACTTATAGGAGCATGTTGAAGTATTTTGACATGGCTTGTGATATAGCACTGGGAACTAGCGTGAAGGTTCAATATGTTAAGCATAATTTGAAGATGATGGTGTATGATTTTCAAAACTAGGACAACGAAATGTGACCAAGATGACTCAGATGAAACTGAAGGCACAACTCTACGAGATCCCCAGTTCACATGGCATGCCGTGTTTGAATCGATATCGAGGAAGAATTGAATACTACTTTACAAGTTCACTATCTCGTGGTGTATTTGGAGCAAGTAATTGTGGAAGAATTGGTGTTAGAGGAGGTGGTACAGGTAGTGGTAGGATTGGTGGAAATGGTAGTGTGTCATCATCCAACTTTCCCTCTGTAGGATATCATGGTGGAACCTAGTCTTGTGGACAAGGTAAGCCTAAAATTTACTAAAATAATAACAATATTGAGTAACAATTGACAAAGGCGAGAAGAAATCTCGATACAAAATTTATAATGCCATACAAGTCATAAGCTCTACAGAGTTTGCTAGAAACCTCTAAATACAAATATTTCAAAATAAGGACAAAACAATGTAAAACAACATCGGAAGGTGGACTTCGAAGCCTAGGAACGCAGCAACAAGTTTACCTTGAGTCTCCACAGTGAAAATCCACACAGCTAGCTAACGATCGACTGACATTGAAATACCTATGTTATGGAGTTGAAGCAAACTATTAAGATATTCGAGGATATGCTTCGTGACTGTGTTATGGAGTTCGGGGGTTCTTCGGATCAGTTCTTGCCGCTTGTGGAGTTTGACTACAATGACAGCTGGCAATCCAATATTGAGATGGCTCCGCATGAGGCCTTGTATGGGAGGCTGTGTCGGTCTGTGGTGGGTTTTTTTGAGCATGGTGAGGCAAGGTTATTGGGTACTGACTTAGTTTAGGATGCTCTGGAAAAGGTTAAGTTGATTCAGGATCGGCTTCGTACAACCGCCCTATCTAGATAAAAAAGTTATGCGAATAAGAAGGTTTGCGATGTTCTATTCTTGGTTGAAGAGCGGGTCTTGCTCCAGGTTTCGTCCATGATGGGTGTTACGAGGTTCTGTAAGAAGGGAAAGTTGAGCCTTAGGTATATCATACCTTTTCAGATTATTGAGAGGTTGGCTAGGTGGCCTACAAGCTTGCATTGTTACCTAGTCTAGCTGAAGTCCCTCCGATACTCGATGTTTCTATGCTCCCAAAGTATTACGCTGATTCGTCCCATGTATTGGATTTTAGCTCAGTCCGATTGGAAAAGGATTTGTCTTATGTTGAGGAGCCGGTGACCATCTTGGACAGGCAGGTCCAAAAGTTGAGGTCAAAGAGCATTGCGTCACTGAAGGTTCAATGGAGGGGTCAACTAGTTGAGGAGGCGACTTGGGAGACCGATTATGATATGCGTAGCCATTATCCTCATCTTTTCACTACTTCAGGTATGTCTTTATACTCGTTCAAGGATGAATGTTTATTTTAAGAGGGGGAGGATGTAATGGCCCAACTAGTTGTTTTGATTATTTTAGCCCCATTCTCCTATTTATTGCCTTCTCTATGTTATATTGTAGTTATGTGACTTGCTGGGGTGTTTGGCTTTGGGTTTGTGTGATTTTCGGGGTAAAATAGGACACTAAGTCCCAAGGTTAGAATTTTAAGTTGAAAGACTTCATCATAGTTTAATTTATGCGTAGACGACTCAGGAATGGAGTTTTGACAGTTCCAATGGCTCTATATGGCCATTTTGGACTTAGGAACGTATCCAGATATTGATTTGGAGGCTCGTAGGTAGTTTCGGATTAAATTGGCAAAAGTTAGGAAGTTGCAGGTGTCACACCTCTTTTTTACGGCGCTCACACCCCGGCGAAAGGGATATAAACACAAAAAGAGTTTTTCCAATTAA
>MU683408.1:8258-47217 GCA_026770625.1 Nicotiana glauca
CTGTCCCCTCTCTCCATATCTCTACTTACTGGCTGGGTGCAGATAACACTGTAATAATAACAAAGCCAGATAGAGATACTGTTCGTTCAGAATTGATTCAGATGGTGAGGACCCACGAAAAAATCCACCTTATTCATGCTCCGCACAACAACTTGCCCAGTCAATATTATATGTCTATGCTAAACTTGGTGATCTATTTTCGTTGCGCCCTTTAAGCGTATGTGATATAATCATTCTTATCTCATAAGAGAAGTATGAATTGTCCCCACTTAAGTTATTAAGTATTCCCAAAGACGAGACGATTTTTTTTTATGTTGAAACTTTATGTCAGCCAGGGGACCCTGATCATAAATGGGTTGTTTGTCCCGGTGAAAGGGACGCTCTCATTTTAATCGCTCTGGCGCATATGTTAAATAGTTGTTTTATGCGTTCATCTATCTTTCAGGAGCAGTCGTGTGGTTTTCCCAGAGATCACAGTGAGTTCTTTGCCAAATTAGGTGGAGTGGGGAAGATTAGCACTATTTTCATCTTAAATCTAGCACCCTCACAAGGTACTATTCCTATGTTCGATAGTTAAAAAAACAAAAACTTCAGCTCTAGCCAGTTACAAACAAAAACTTCAGCTCTAGCTAGTTACAAACAAAAACTTCAGCTCTAGAGCTGAACTTTAGGCCCGGCTACTAGAATGCTGAAGTTTTGCACGATTACATTTGATACTTCAACCCCGTATGCTGAAGTTATGCGAAAAACCAGGTACATTTGCAATTTTTTTTGCAAAGCGGACACAAGTTAAAACGTGACACAAAAAAATGGGTATAGATGCAAATGCCCCTTCTTCTGCTTACCCATTACCCTTTTCTGTTTTCTAACCCTAGAATAGCAGCGGGCAACTATGACTTCACAACCTCGGCAAGCGGCGACGACAACTCCTCTCATCGGTGACTACTTGCTCGCTCATTTTTTACCTTCATTCTACGATCTTCAAGTCTTCAACAGGTTCATAACTTCTTTATTCTTCATTATTCAGTCTTACAGGTTGGGTGGTAAAGATACTCGTTTTTATCACTTTTCCTTTTGTGAAAATATGTACTAATTCACTATATATTTATTCGAAAGCTCGTTCACTACCTAAACGAAATCCTATTTTCCAGAACATATCAATTGATTAAGTGAACTGAAAATTCCTTCTCTTTTGTACTCAATACACTTAGGGGTCATATGGTAGGATGCATTAGATGAATTAGATAAGCTAATGCATGCATTAGTTTTGTGTATTAATAATACATTGTTTGGTAGACATTTTGAATCTATGCATTAGTTATGCAAGCATTAGTTATGCATCTTATTTGGTATTAGCCTATGCATAATTAATGCATAGAAAATAATGGTATTAGCAATGCAATGGGTTTTAATACATGCATTAGCTTAGTGAAAGACAAAATTGTCCTTCAAAATTTATGTTTGATTAAAATATGCTAGTTAATATATTAATGCAAGTTCAAATAATTCAAATAGTGAGAAAAAAAAATTATTTCCCTACTAAATAAATAAATACTTAGCATATTTCCTTTTTTTATAAATAAATATTTAATTTTATTTTACAATATAGGTAGACAAATAAAATAATTTTTTAAAATTTTTTTCATATTGAAATATTTCTCAACATATGTTTCTTTTAAAAAGTAGGAGTGTGAACTAGTTTTGAGGGCATTTTCGTAAACAAACAATTCTTTTAGAAATTGTGCAATACTTTAATACATCAAACCAAACAATGAATAATAAATATGTCAGCATAATTAATACTAGCATAACTAATGCAAGCATAACTAATATCAGCATTACTAATACACCATATTTAGCATTACTCTTATTCACCCTACCAAACGACCCCGTATTATTTTACCAATTTGGTTACTCAAAGTCAATGGGGTAAAAGTTACTCTATAACGATGATACCGTAAAATTAATTGGGTTAAGTGTTATGTTTTTTTTTTCTTTTCAATAGTACTTTCGACCAACTTTGTTACTTAGTAGTACTAAGTTTTCTTTTTAATTGGTCTTGTTTTATTTTTAGCAGGTTTGCCGCTGGAGGGGCTGTAGATTGATATTCAGTAGTACTATTTTTTATTTTAGTTGGTCTTGTTCTATTTTTAGCATGTTAGAAGGTCTGTAGATTGACCGATGAATATAGTAGTTTCAAGAATGGTGTGCATTGAAGTACTTTTGTTGGAAGTTGGCGACAAGGATTGATCAATTGCATGAATGAATTCAATGACTGTAGATTGACTGATCAATATAGTAGTTCTGTAGTTTCTACATTGCTTCAGAAACAAAGAACTGAGAAACATCCTTATTATTTAATTGTCTGTTAAATTTCATACTTATTTCAGGAAGTTCTTCATTGTTATGTACAAATTAAGTGTTCTATGCATCTAATGCGACTATTGGAGTGTTAATTTTTATAACTTATAACTGCACCATTAACGGGGACAGTACGATACCGAAACCGTACCGAACCAAACAAGAAAATACCGAACCTACCGAACTACTTTGGTACAATATTTGGTATGCATAATTGATATACCGAATACTGAAATACTGAACCGTAATTTATAAATATCGTACCGAAATACCGAGCCCCCAATCCTATTTTTTAACATAAAAGCTTTCTAGAAAAATACCTGGATTGCGCACGCAAATTGAGAACAGATAAAATGAGATATTTGAGGCTTTGAAACACAAAATTAAGCTCTAAAACTCTAGATGACCTTTCGGGTCATCACAGTCTTCAATATTATTGAAAACTTCTTTTTCAAAGAAAAGCCACGCATGTATTGTGTATTGAGGTACATGCTTTATCGGTTGTTAATATCTAGCATGACTTGAATCAATAATTGATAGTTTTGTGAAAGTATAATATGACAGTACCCCTCACATACAAATAGGTTGTTTGAAGAACGAACTTCAGAAAATGCTTGCATTTACATAACCAACAAAACTTTTATAATATTTGTTAGAATAAACAAATCTATATCAATGATCCATTTTGCAATACAATCCTAATAGTATTCCATATCTTTATATATGAATAGAATAATATCTTGTGATAAAATATATGAGTCCACCAAATTATATAGAGAATTGGGTTCTCTATCAGTTCCTACCGTAAGCAACATACAACATACTGTAGGACCAAACAGTATAGGGAACTAGGTTCTCTTTTTGTTCTCACAGTAAATCGGGTAGTAAATAAAGAACATAGAGGAATTTTACGTGGAAAACTCCTAGCTCACGGGATTAAAAACCACGATCTACCCTTGTAGGATTTCAACTTCACTACTGATCAAACTTTAGATTACAATCTATTATAACTTAGGAATTAACCTCTTAATCTCTCTCTAACTTGTAACTACACTATTACAGCCACTTTGTAATAAATCTATTACAAAGATTTAATCGCTCACTAACTTGTAACAACATTATTACAAACCACTTTGTAATTACTCAATTACACAGACTTCACAACTCGACTAACTCTAGCCAAGACACAAACACAAGGGTTTATGATTTACAAAGGGTTTCCTACACAGTGCTTCTAAGTAAGCTAAGCAGGAGTTACAAATGAAGAACAAATAACAAACCTAAGGATTTAAGATATCTTCAATATTTGGATCTGGTCCTTGAGGTTGCAACATCTTTGTTCTTGAGAGAGGTTGTGGCTAGCATTTTAGAGAATATTTTTTTTTAATTTTGCAAGTGTTAGAATGATTGTGTTTTACCTACCTTGTTGTTAATAATACATGTGTGACCTCGTATACAATGATGTAAGCATGGTAGGTAAAAATCTTTCTGAAGAAAAGTGACTACTACACTGTTCTTGCAATGTAGCTTGTACAAACAGCACTTTCCAACTGGAGAGTTGACTTCGTACAGTCACCTCAGGAACTGGTAGGGACCCGTTCCCTCAGTTGTTCCTTCGACTCTGATATCCCAAACTGGATCCCAAACTGGAACATTGTGATCTTAAAGTCTTGAGAATGTTTTAAGTTGTAGAGTTGACTATACGACGACCAGGGGAGCTGATCCATGTATGTTCTATCTGTTGTTCCCTTATCTGATTTCATTGAAAATTGAACCAGACATCTGACTGGTTACTCTGAATGCAAGAGAACTAATTGTATCAGGTTCCTTGTCTGTTTCTATCATGAAGTTTGTCAAATCATCAAAACAAAATACACATAACTTATCAATTTCCCCTTTTTTGATGATGATAAACTTAGAATTCATATTCTCCCCTGAGAACCAGATCTCTACTTTGCTTCCCCTGCGAATCAACCATATTCTCCATGAGAACCAGACCAAAGAAATTTATCAAAACTGGTTCTTCAAGATTGTTTGGCAAATTATCAAAACAAATGATACCATAACTTATTAATTTCTCCTTTTTTGATGATGACAAACTTAGAATTGATATCCCCCTAAGAATCAGATTCCTTACATGACTTATCATATCTGGTCCGTACCTGGTTCCTTGAGAACGTTTGGAAAATCATCAAAACATGAAACATCATAACTTAGAGCAATTATTTCTCCCTTTTTTGATGATGTCAAACCCCAAATTGATATTCCCCATGAGAATCAGATTCCACATAACTTATCAATCATATCTGGTCCGTACCTGGTTCCTTGAGAACGTTATCATCAAAACATGAAACATCATAACTTAGAGCAATTTTCCCTTTTTTGATGATGACAAACACAAAATTGATGTTCCCCTTGAGAACCAGATACCCCAAATGTTCCCATGCGGATCGGGCATATAGTCAACATGCTATCAACAACATTTTCCCTGCGAAGCAGAGCTATCTTTCATGCACAACACATCATATCAATCCGATTATGTTCCTCCTCATGTTGACACTTATTTAACTTCCCTCTTTTGGCATCATTGAAAAGAATAACAGAAGAAGCACCACCAAAAAGAAGTTCTACAACATTAACTTATGCCACTTGGGCAACACAACATAAATAATATCAAGAACAAGTGAATGTCATTGCACAAAATAGAGTGATTGCCCATATTAGAGTAATTATAACAAAATCATAGTAGTTTAAACAATAAAGAATATTACAATTTAAACAACTAAGTAACAATGTCATCAAATATAGGGATCAAAAGAAGATAGGAATTCGAGGGAATTTGGAATTAGTGAAAGACATAGATCACTGGGCAAAAAGAAAAGTACGGGGCTAAGGCCTTGATGAGCTTGTCCATTCGTTCATTCATTCTCCTTTGATCAATGATCATATGCTCTCTAAGTTCCTCTACATGTTTCCTCAATATTTCATTCTCACCGTTCAACTCAGCATTCTATTCTACCAAGGGTCCATGAGGACCTGGTTCTCTGCCTATCTGAGCAGGCTGAGCAATCAATCAGATCACCAAGAATCTCCCCAAGCTTCCCCTCATCAAGACCAAGATCAATCCCATGCATAGATAACAGCAGAGTATCACATACAACATAGAAGTTTTTACTTCTTCTTCAACAATGTCAAGACGTTCCTCTATTTTTCAGTAATATCAGAGTCAACACTCAGCCTAACAACACTTTTTGAGACTTCAGAGTCTTCTACCTCTCCAAACCCGATAACTCAATCTTTTGCTTCTGTAAGGAACCAGGTTCCTCACTCACACTACTCTTTATTTCCCTAAGCGGCCATGTCTCCATCTTCTTCTTCTTAATATGTTCGCCCTTATCATCAGCTGCATCTTTCTCAACCAACTTTTTTTTCTCCATTTTTTATTTATTCAATTATGAGTTCTTTCTCGCAAATGAAGATTTCACTTCATTCTCTCTTCCACAATCACATTAGCATGTCACACCACTTCATCATCAATCAGCCTACTTTTCATCAATCCTTTTTACTGGACTGAAAGTTTGTTTAAACACATAACACAAAAAGAAAAGGATCATCATTAAAATTGACTTCCTAAGAAGGACTTGAGGGATCAAGTCCCTCATTCAGTTCTCATATTTACCAATTTCTCCATCCTTCAAGACTTCCACAATTCCATCAACTATTTTAGTCTCACGCTTTAGAATACTGTATCTACCATGTTCCCTTTCAGTTAAACTTCCATCAAAATCTACCAAAGACTTCTTGGGGTTTTGATTCAGATGGAGTTAGGATTTTGGAAAGTGACAGAGTTGGGTTCACTTCTGGCATATTTGGAGAGAAGGACTATTTTGAGACAAGGTTTATTTGTTTTTGAAGAAAAGAATCGATTTTTGTTGGGTGTAAGATAGAGAAGTAATTTTTTGGGGCAACGGGTCAGTTCAGAAGAGCTTTAACATTTTGGACTTCAAAAATCAGGAAAGAGGCATGATAAAGGCAGGGATAAAATAATGACATGACACTTCAATAGCTTAAAAGGCATATAAGTATTGAAGAAACCACTAACCTGAGTCGCGGGAACTAGGTTCCCTGACGGTTTTTGAAAATCTTAGCAAAGACTTCTAGAAGTGCAATGTCACTCTTACTTGTTTTTGTCCTGAAACTGCCATATGTGTATACCTATAATAGTATAGATTTGACTTAGATATTGCCAAAAAATACTTTTTAGCATTGTACCTTTCCTTCTTAACATAGCCAATCATCAAGGGACTAGGTCTTTAGTTGAGCTTGATCAACCCAAACTCCAGACGATTTCTTTCAAAATGCTCATTGTTCAGCGCCTTGGTGAAAATGTCTACTACTAGGTCCTCCGTCTTCCGATACTTCATACAAATCAGAACCTTTTATACATTATCCCTCAAAAAGTGATGTCGCACATCAATGCGATTTGTCCTTTTGTGTTGTACTAGGTTCAAGCTGTAAATACACCAAAGTCTTTAAGATGTTGCTTGATCTATAGTAGTTGAGCAAAACAAGAAGCAATAACCATGTATTTAGCTTTGGCAGTAGAAAAAGCTACACAGATTGTTTCTTTGTACCCCATGAGATCAAGCATGACCCCAGAAAATGTGTCGTTCCAGATGTGCTTTTTCTCTCCACCAGATATTCAACATAATCAGCATCAACATATCCAACCAAGTCAAAAGAATCTACTAAAAAATAGCCGAGGACCAGGTCCTGCGTTACCTTAGGATACCTCAAAATTCCCTTGGCAGCCTTTAAGCGAGAGTCTTTTGGGCCAGGTTCCAATCACTGTTCTATCTGAAGGCCTAGGGACCGGTAGGCACACTTGGTTCTTCTCAAGTGATGGAGTTCTTCTTGCATAGCAGCTATCTAGTTAGCATTTTTCAATGCTTCTTTGATTTACTTAGGCTCGATTTGAGACAAGAACGCTGAGAGGGAAAATATGTTCCTTGCCTTAGGACCAGGTGGAATACCAGAGTGTAAAGGTGTGATGGCATTTTGAAGGGATGTGAACTCTTTTGCTTCTAGTTGGATACTTGAACTTCAGAATTTGAAGGACCAAGTTCCTTTGTACCTTCTAGAGAGTCTACTCCATCTCATTCATCGCTATGCTTGACTTGACTCATCAAATCAGTTTTTCTATTTTCAATATCTATAGTTGTACCAGGAGCATTTGTGAATTATCCATCTTCATTTTTTTGTTATGTGACCCTATATTCTTGAGAACAAAATATTTTGCATCCAAAGGCTCTCGGGTAAGTCATCTTGGCTTTTCTCCCATTGAACAATTCATAAAGAGACTTCTCAAGAAGGGATCTGATCATGCACTTGGTAATCAAGTAGCATGCAGTGTTGATTGCTTCAGCCCACGAAGCAGGTCCTCCGTAACCAGCTTGTTCAACAACTAAAAACTCACATGCCCCAGTCATCTTTGCCATAACTCAGCATCATCATCAATGACACTTAGGCATATTAGATCACCACCATGCAGAGACTTAAAATCAGCAACGTAAATATTCTTGTATCTTTTGGGCACATACACCACCTCACCAGTCACAAGATTTGTGACTGTGCATACCTTGGACAAAAATTTCACCTTATTTCCCTTGTCACATATATGAGAAACACTCAAGACACTGTACTTCAGGCCATTGACATAGTACACACTCTTAATTGAGTGAGTGAGTGACTTCCCAATCCTTCCAACTCCTAAAGTGTACCCTTTTTAGCTATTTCCAAAAGGTACACTCTCTCCTTGCAAGGCCTTAAGTGAAAGGAAATCATTTGTACTTCCAGTCATATGCTTTGAGCAGCCGCTATCCATGTACCATTATAGGCTGCTTCCTTTCACTACTCCCTGTACAAGAAAATCAGGAGTTAGACTTTGGAACCCAAACGAGTTTGGGTCCATTGTAATGAAGAAATGGGTGAATTAGGACTCTTTTGGTCCAACTAGGCATTATACGTTTTTATGTGATGGACCAGGTTCCCTAACAGTAGTTACTTTTTCAGCAAATACTTCCTTTTTCTATTGAGATTGGAATCTGGCCTTACAAGTTTCCTTAAAGTGCCTAGTATTACCACAGTGAGTGCAAAGCCAATTGTCAGGTACAGTAGCGTACTTGCTATAAGGGTTGTAGGGAGTTTTTTTCCTTTGGAACCTGATTCACTGCCTGTTTCTTCCATTGTTGGTGTACATGGCAGTGATATCATCAGAGGACTAGGTCTACTTAAGTGATTTTTCAAGATCACTGTTCACTCTTCCTAATTTTTCCTGAAGTTGTTTGTTTTTCTCAAGCTCAGCACATAGACTAGACTTCACTAAATTTAACTCACTTTCAAGCTTAATGTGTGCCTCACTTGCAACTTCCTTTCCTTTTTGATAATTTTCAGGCCTACTTTCTATTTTAAGTTCCCCAATTGTTTCCTTTAATTTTTCAACCACCACTAATATGGCATCTCTCTCATGCTCAATGTTAGCATTACTCTCAGTTAAAACCTCCTTTTCTTTCTTCGGACTCTCAATTATTTCCTCTAAGTCTACCACCACAACTACTAGATCTTCTCTCGATTGTTCTGCTTCTCCCAGTTCCAGAGTTAAGGCATCTTTATCATTTATAAGACTATGATACGCAATAATTAAAATATTTGCCAAAGACATAAGTTTTTTTGAGAATAATACTTTAGATTTCTTTGAACATCTAAGAAGTTTACCTCATCATCTTCTTCTTCTTCATCCTCATCAGATTTTGCCATCAATACAAATATGGAATCATATTTTGCAGCTTTGCTTTCAACTACCATCATGGAGGTGTCTGCCTATTCATCATCACCCTCGGGTTCACTAGAGGAATCTCCCCAGGCATCCAGATCTTGCTTTACAATATTATCAACGCACTTTCTTCTCTTGAAATTTCTGTCGGGGACCGGGTTCCTCTTAACCATCTTGTCAGCATTGTATTTGTAATGGTCTTGATTATGGAGAGGACAATCTTTGATAAAATATTCTGGCTTTCTGCACTTGCGACAACAATCATATCCTTTACTATTTTTGCTATAGCTTCCCTTCCTGGGAATGACTCCATTTCTACGAACCATTTTTTGAAATCTTGGTGATTTGTCGGTTTATTGACTTTCCTCGAAGTTTGGTAGAGCATCCATGTAGATTATTTCTAGGTGTTAACCTTTTAGAAAGAACTTACTCTGACACCAATTGATAGGATATATGAGTCCACCAAACTATATAGAGAACCGGGTTCCAATAGAATTTACAACAAATGACGATAAGAGTTATAATATTATATATGTCTCGTTGAAACTTAATTCACTTATGCATATAATCATGAATGGTAATATTTTATGGTCCCAGTTTACTTTGGCAGATTATGAAATTGATTGAGGACAAGACATTAGATTCAAGTCCTAACTCTCCATAATAATAAGAGTTTTAGTCCTAATTCATTATGGCCTAACATGAATTTATATTGGTAAGACATTGGGTTTGAGTCTCAATATACCGTACTCATGATATAATGATGACTAAAAAAATAATATATTTTTCATGAAAATGCACGAAGATTGTCCCACTTGATTTGCTCCATTATTGAAGTGAATGTGGTAACGGTGCATAATAAGTCTAAATAAGGACAAGTGATTGGCGAATGAATGTGGGCATGCCAAAGACCAAAATAATAATAGTCATAATTATGATAATTGTAATAAGAAGAACAATAATGGTTCTCAAGATAATCCTTCAAAAGTGAAGAAAATGTGTATCAATATTGTATTTAAATATAAGGCATATTCAAATGATTATGATCCATACTTTAAAAATGTGACTTGTGATAAGCATTGTAAATGCAGACTCATTCCTGAAAGTGAATATAAAAATATATACGTGTACAAATTATGCACAAGAATGTATTTATGCATGATTGAATAATACTACAACTCACCTATACAGGAGGTTTGAGAGAATGAAAGATAATAAATATTATTGTATAGTTACATGAATATGTCATTGATTGCATACATGTGGTACGCCAAAAAAATACAGTTTGCAATGCCTTGTAAAAAGTTATTAAAGGAAAATTAAAGCAAAAATTATTTTGCTTATAATATTGACTATGACAATTATTATGATATGATTTTCTCTGTGAATGAGACATTCACTATATGGATGGTGTGACAAAAGATCTTGTAATACAAAAGCAGTTAACAGCTACTGAAGAACTAATTTGTTACTATCCGGATGAATAAAATTTTTCATGACATTGATGTTATAGTAAGTCTCAAATAAAATCTTTTAGTTTCAAATGTATTAGCCAAAGTGGTTGTATATTGAGACTATAAATGAAAGAAAGATTGAATATCTTTATATTACTATAATCATACCGGATAAATATGAACGGTTACTTGACTTTTCTTCTATTTGTATTATACAAGTATAAGCATAACGATGCAATCACATGCCACAAGTAAACTAGAGGTATACTCAAACAAATATTATTATGATGCAAAAAATTAATTGAGAATTACATAGACATGTATTGAAGAAATAGAAGATTCTTCAAGAACTCTCTTGTGCTGCTTATTCTTTTGATATACCAGTTAAGGTTGGAATTGAATCCCTTAATTTCTGGAACAAATAAAAAATAATAAATATATGGGCCCAATCATGTGTCATGTGGACCGTTTATTATTATATGATTTTAATAGATGCATCTATTCTATGGTCACATGTACATTTGTTCAACTTGCAGTTTGGCTTTTGCGAGGTTACTTTCTCAAATTATTCGAGCATAGTTACAGAATATAAATTATGATAATTTATCTTGATAATGCTGGTTTAAGTTCAAGTTGGTTTAGCAGAAATTGTATGCCTCTAGTTATAGCTAAAGTATTGATTATGAGAACAAACTCTCACAATGAAATTTGGTATGTGAAAGATTATTTAATATACAATAGCACATGTACGCATCTAACAAAGTTATAATACGCTCTCATTATCATAATTGGTTCAGTGTCAAGAACTAAATAAAAATTTTATTTGGTAATTAGTTAGATTTTTATTACCAGAATTGCAGTTACGTACAAAATACAAACACTGAATATTGGACATCAAGTCCCAACCTTCAATCTAAGCTTAGAAACTAAAATAGAAAAAAGATCATCTCAATAACAAAAGTAATAAGGCTGGGCAATAATTTAAGTTCTCCATCCACTTTGCAATCTTCACCTTCATTGAACCTCTAAAATAAATTTTCTGAATTATCAATCTAGCCAGTACCTCAATACTCTGCTGCTTGCCTTGAAACACTCTATAATTTCTTTCCATCCACACATAGTAAACATCAGTCGCTAGTAGCATTCTGTATACCTCAACTCTTGGAATGCTCCCACTAGCATGTTGTATCGCCCACTGTAGTTCATCTTCCCATGCCATTGGATATCTAGTGATACCTATCCAGTTGAGCAGCTTCTTCCAGAGTTGTGCAATGGTCTCACAAGTAAAGAACAGATGGGCCAAGCTTTCATGATCTTGCTCACATAAGGGACAAAATTGATCTTGAGTCACACCCCACTTGAATAATCTATCTATTGTATATAATCTCCCAAGTGCAACCAATCGCAATATGAAAATCCATTTGGGTAGACCTTGGTTGTTACACACAAGCTTCCTCCATGCTACTTTCTAGAATGTACCCCTTTAACTTCAAGTAAAATTGCTTTGTAGAGAACTTCTCCATGCTCTGTACCTCATTCAATATATAGTCTACTTGATTAAAGTACTTTGTGGCTTTCAAATCTTCTGAACAATCCAAGATGCTTGCTTCGAGACATCCTCGAACTTATGCATGTTTCTCCCATAGTAACAATGAATACACTTCATCCAAAATTTATCTTTTTTCCTATAAATATTCCACAATAGTTTACTAATTACCGCTTTGTTCCAAACTGCAATGTCTAGAATATTTAAACCACCTACCAAACTTGGATAAAAGACCCTATCCCATGCTAACAAAGTTTTTTTGACAACTCAGTACCACCAGACCAAAGGAAATTTCTACATGTAGCTTTAATGACTTTAACAACTTTCTTAGGTAATATGAAAATATGCACCTAGAAGGCTTGTATAGAGAATAACACTGACTTTATCAATTGGGATCTGCCAGCATAGGATAAGAATCTAGTAGTCCAGGATTTAATCCTTCCAAACATTTTATCCAAAATATGTTTGTATTGAACAATAGATACTCTATTGGTGCTTAGAGGGACCCCTAAGTATCTAATAGGGAGATCCCCTTTGCTAAATCCCAAGAGATTATGGATTTCATTTTGGACATCATGTATAACACCTCCACAGTAAACAAAGCTTTTGCTCAAGTTTGCAACCAAGTAGAGGCATTAGAAAAACTTTGAAACCTATCAAATAACATATGAACAAACATAATATCCCCATTACAAAATAAGAGTATGTCATCTGCAAACTCAAACTAGATCATATTATATTCTTTTTAGCACGTATAGGAACCAAATAATTTACATATAGAAATATGAATGTGTTATATGATTTAATTGTTCCACCACAATACACAGAGATGGGTCTCCAAAGAAAGGTGGGGATATGTGTTGGTTATCCCAACAATAGGGGTAGAAAATGGGTAGTTGAAAAATTAATATATAAAATAAATTATTATGAGTACACATAGATCCTCGTACAAGAAAATATTTACTTGAAGTTCAAGTGGTAATTCATTTATATTGCCAGGTGCATTTGCTGACCCAAAGCTAAATGTTATATTTCAACTACTAATGCTCCAAATACAAAAATAAAAAAAAGTCCATGAGGGACAGAGTCTACAATACGCATAAAGCGTAATAGACCAATCGAATCCAAAGATAAAATTTCTTGAAGAAAAAGAAGAAGAAGAAGATGAGCAATTGATCAAGATGATCATAATAGGGAGGCAAACGCTTTATAAGAGCATCGTGACATAACACTTTATAAGACCTCATGGGAGATGCTAAGGTACCTGAAAATAATAAGATCTCGATAGTTATGTCTTTGTTGGGTAAAAATGAAACTGACATAAAGTAGTCATCTATGATGATATTAATATAATGTAGCGCTCAATATTATTATTATTGACGAAGATCTTAAGCTCAAATCTGTCATAAATGTAGACAGATAAATGATTGGACAAAATGAAATATACGCAATCAAGATTGATTTCACCTAAAAAATGTGAAGTTTGATGAATAGTCCCAACACCTAAAAGTATAAACATTGGAGGTATGTTCTTGTACAAAAAGTGACACGAAAAATCTAGTCGATATACAAGAAGATTTAAACTATTCTGAAACATATTAAGGTTCCCAAAAAAATTATTAAATAAAGCTTCAGCAATTGTGAATTAGAGCGATCATGACGGACATGATTTATTTTTTGTTCTAGTGCAATTTGTGCACTAATGTATCTTGCTAGAACTATGAGTATAACAATACGCTAGCAAGATGATAAGTTATGCATATTTTATTTTGATTATTTGACAAACTTCATGAGAGAAACAGATAAGGAACCTGATACAATTAGTTCTCTTGCATTCAGAGTAACCAGTCAGATGTCTGGTTTAATTCTCAATGAAATCAGGTAAGGGAAAAACAGAGTGAATAGATATGGATCAACTCCCATGGTAGTCATTTAGTCAAATCTACAACTTTAAACATTCTCAAGACTTTAAGATCACAATGTTCAAGTTTGGGATCCCGTTTGGGATACGGATCAACTCTTCAGAGTCGAAGGAACAACTGAGGGAACATGTCTCTACCATATCTCGAGGTGACTGTACGAAGTAAACACTCTAGTTGGAAAGTGCTGCCTGCACATGCTACAGTGCAGGAATAGTGCAACAGTCACTTTTCTACAGAAAGCCTTTTACCTACCTTGCTTAGATCATTGTATGTGAGTTCACACATGTATTATTAACAACAAGGGAGGTAAAACACAATCACCCTAACACTTTCAAAATTAAAAAGAAAATATTCTCTCAAGTGCTAGCCACAACCTCTCTCGAGAACAAAGTTGTTGCAACCTCAAGGACCAAATCCAAGGATTGAAGATATCTTAAGTCTTTAGGTTTGTTGAGTCTTTGTTATTTGTTCTTCATTTGTAACTCCTACTTATCTTAGCTAGAAGCATTGTGTAGGAAACCCTTAACAAATCATAAACCCTTGTGTTTGTGTCTTGGCTAGAATTAGTCGAGTTATGAAGTCTTTGTACTAGAGTTATTACAGAGTGACTTGTAATAATGTTGTTACAAGTTAGTGAGTGATTAAATATTTTTAATAAAATTATTACAAAGTGGCTTGTAATAGCGTAGATACAAGTTAGTGATGGATTAAGAGTTAATTCCTAGGTTACAATAGGTTGTAATCTAACGTTTGCTCAGTAGTGAAGTTAAAATCTTACAAGGGTAGGTCGTAGTTTTTAATCCCGTGAACTGGAGTTTTCCACGTAAAATTCCTCTGTGTTCTTTATTTACGTTCGGTTTATTATGGGAACAAATAGAGAACCTAGTTCCCTGTACTGTTTGGTCTTACAATCTGTTGCTTACGGTGGAAACTAATAGTCAAATTGACCATAAATCGATATCATAATATCTCTTGAATCAATTTTAGGATATTGCTACAGTAGGGGCTAATTTAAGACATAAAATATAAAGAATATTTCCAAATGTATTTAGCAGGGTGATGTTCTCTCCTTACAATTTTAACTGAAAATAGATTCTGGGTAAGTGTACTTGTAATTTTAAAATCATGTAAATATAGAGTCGTATTAGGGGCGGCTCAAGAAGATTGGTGGCCCAAAGCCAATTTTTAATCTGGGGTCTTTCCAAAGAAAAAATAATAATTAATCTATATTTTTAATTAAAGTCTATTTTTTCTAGTTTTTTTTAGGATGTAAAGTTATTAATAATTTCTTTTTATAAATAATAATTTAATACCTCCCAAGACATTGTTGATCTTAGATAATAGAACCATATTCAAGAAGTTGATAACTTGATATCAAAATTATTTTTGATGTTCTAATATACTTATTGAAACGCTTGAAACCTGAAGGAAAAAAAGAATGCGAATATAGTTTTATTCAACGATACTCTTCAACTCTTATTTTTTTATAGAAAAAATAAATCTCTTTTCTTGCTGCAGAGAACAATATAACTTTTAATTGAAAAAAGAGAATCACTCCCCTAAACCTTTGTCGCGAAAATAAAACTTTCATTATTTAAATTTCACGATTAACATAATTAGTGAAGTACCTATATTATTATTCCCCTTTTACATTACTCACTAAAACGTGTAATACAATTTTAGAATCTATTTTTTGGTATCTTCAATAGTCCAAGTCTTATTTGTTATCTTTAACTTCTATAAAATATTTTACTTTTTTATTTTAAAATTTTCAATATATTTAGACCCTATCTCTAAAGATTGATGTGAGATGTATATGATCCAACTTACCCTAATTAAATATATTGGGTTTGAGTCTTGTGGTTAAACAAATCTTGTTAAAACTATCTTACGTATGGTCGTACCCAAAGAAATCTTACGTACGGTCATACTTGATTATTTAACAAATTCATTTCTCTACAAAACTATAATTATATTATCATGTAATATAAACTATATTAACCTTTAATCACAAATTAATTTAATATTAGAATGAATAGTGAAATTCACTCCCAAGACAATAAAGAACTCGTACATCTTAGCTTCTTAAATTTTCACTTTGGATTTGGTTTAGGCAATAATTATGTTCCTTACTGATACCTATGACTAAAACTCTACGAAAAGAAACTTCATATTAGTCCAATTTCTTAGGAATAAAGAACATAAAAGTAGATATTTTGTGTAGTGATATGAATGTATAAATACTTACCATTATGAAGAAAAATTAGAATAAAGTTACCTTGCAGCCAAATTGGTATTGATCAAGGCCATGGAAATTAAATAACACCTACCACATATCTTGATAGAAGATTATGAAACGAGCAATTTGTGTTGATAACGTGTTATGAATATAACTCAAAGCAACAATATGAAATAAGCTAAGAGATATAGAAATAAAGAGAAAGAGATATTCTTATTTATTCCATATATCCAAGTGTATTTTTCAAGCATATACAATATCACTTCTCATCATATATTTATAGTATTACATAGAGGTATACCAATAATACCATCAACATATCATTAAGCATTTGAGATCATGGAGTTACAATCATAATTTCATAAGTATTAGAATAGTCAAAATTATAAAAATAATGAAAAAGTATGGACATGCACCATAATTCAAAATTTTATAACATTACTATATTTTACCTGATTTTTATAGATTATTAATTAACATGTTGTACCACATTCTCAACTTTCCTTAATAAATAAGTCAACAATAAACAGGGTCTTGTTTAATTAATTAAAGATTGGTCCGTTATGGCAGGCCGCAGGAGGATTAAACTACAAGACAGGTGTTCACCAATGTATCCATACATTTCACGCCACGTTACGTATATTCATTGCTGTCGCTGCCGGCCCCACACAACTCTGCACCACCCAATGCCCATTTTACCAGTCCCTTCTAAATTATCGTTTTTAATTCAGTCACCCATTATCTTCCCTCTCCCGCCGACACAGCTGCCGTTGCCGCCGGCGGCTTCCGGTTGTCTTTGTTCTCACAGAACCCTAGGAAGCTATATATGCATCTTTTAACGCATTTTATTAATTGAATTGAAGTTAAAAAATATTAAAAGATGTCGTTAATTCGAAGAAGAAAAGCACCTGAAAATGAAATTTCAACGGATGCGGAGCCAAAGCCTGATGCAGAAGAAGACGATAAGAAAAGTAAGAAGAATGTAAAGGCAGGAAACAAACAGAAATGGTCGTGCATCGATAGTTGCTGTTGGTTTATAGGATGTATATGCTGCGTGTGGTGGATTCTGCTGTTTTTATACAATGCTATGCCGGCGTCGTTCCCGCAGTACGTGACGGAGGCAATAACGGGGCCGTTACCTGATCCACCAGGCGTTAAATTGCAGAAGGAAGGATTAAAGGCTAAGCATCCTGTGGTTTTTATTCCCGGAATCGTCACGTGCGGCCTTGAACTCTGGGAAGGACATCAGTGTGCTGAAGGATTGTTCCGGAAGCGGCTCTGGGGCGGTACCTTTGGAGAAGTGTACAAAAGGTATTTGTGTGCATCTTCCTGTCTATGCAGTATGCACTGAGGCTGTAATTTTATTTATTTTTGGTATATAATCAGGTCATTTATTAGGCAAGTAAGTTAAATCTCTTGATAAGTACTACTTCCTTGTAATAATTTATGTCACACTGTTTGACTAAGCACGGAATAAAGACCTTTGAAATATGGTCTAAAACAAAGCATAAACATTTATGAGACTATAAATCATCTCAATAAGAAGTTTCAAGTGAAATTGTTTCTAAATATGAAAATGTATCGTTCTTAAAAAGCAAAGGGTGCACATAAAAGTGGAGGGAGAGAGTAATTGACAATCTGCTATCACATATTAAAATTCAATGATAATGCAAAAGAATTATACCTCGTTAGTGGATATAACTTAAATCCCGAAGATAATAACATACTGAATTAGAGTTTCAGCTGGATTTTGAGACTAATTAATTTTTATTCTATTAATCAGAGGATGATTTTGAGACTAGTTAACTTTATTCTAATAATGAGAGGATTTACAATTTTATCTCTTGAGATACTCTTCTTTCAGCTGAATATTACTAATACCGAATAAGGAAACTGTTTGATATTGGAAAGCTTCTAGTTTTATGTTGTCACATGAGCGGAGCTTAGTTGTCCTAAAGTTTATTTTGCTAGCAATTTCAATACGGACTAGTACAGTTTATTTAATTTGATGTACGTTAGTGTATCTTCTTTCTGGTGTTAGTTTATAAAGTAATTATCGTTGTTTATTAATACAAAGCTGAAGAAAGTATATACTTCTGGCATAAATCTCCAAAAAATGATTTTTTAGCCATCAGCTGAAATAGTTAAAAAATCATCTTGTCTTTCAGGATGGAACATCTGTGGCATTGAATTCACTTCAATTTCAGTCAAAGAGACTAATATCTAGCAATAAGCTTTTTAGTTTGAAAAAACTAATAGGGAATCTACCACCACCACAGTTAATTTGGACTGTTGAAATTTTGCTCTCCAGGAATTGTAAGCTACACAGTGTAATACATCTTTCAGTTAGGCAGCGCTACTTTCTGATTTAGCAAGAGACTTCTGTTTAGGAATGAAAGGATCTCATATTTTCTTTCTTTTCTCGGATTTTCTCCACTTCAAAACATGGTTCTTAACTTGTAACTTTTTCTTTTGATAAGATATGGAGTAGTAATAAAGGAAGAACAAAACAGAAAACAACCTCTTAACCTCTAGCTCACCCCTTAAGATTTAAGTATCTGTAACCATTGCTAGCATTTTCTTTCACTTCTTATTTTTTGTGATTCTTTGCAGACCACTGTGTTGGGTGGACCATATGACACTAGATAATGAAACTGGGATGGATCCTCCTGGTATTAGAGTTAGGCCAGTTAGTGGACTTGTTGCTGCAGATTACTTTGCTCCAGGATACTTTGTCTGGGCAGTTTTGATTGCTAATTTGGCCCGGATAGGATACGAGGAGAAAACAATGTATATGGCTGCATATGATTGGAGGCTTTCATTTCAAAACACCGAGGTACTAATGTCTCCTTATGTGGTTTCGTCTATGTTTGTATTTGATGAAATCACGCTAAAAGCGGTTTCGGTGATCATTTTTAAAATGTTATAACTGTTATGCTCAATTTACTTCAACAGGTGCGTGACCAGACCCTGAGCCGGATAAAAAGCAATATAGAACTGATGGTTGCAACTAATGGGGGCAAGAAGGCAGTAATTATTCCACATTCCATGGGGGTTGTATACTTCTTGCATTTTATGAAGTGGGTGGAGACACCAGCTCCAATGGGTGGTGGCGGTGGGCCCGATTGGTGCGCCAAGCATATTAAAGCAGTGATGAATATTGGTGGGCCATTGCTAGGTGTTCCAAAATCTATAGCTGGGCTTTTCTCAGCTGAAGCACGGGACGTTGCTGTTGCCAGGTAAAGTTGGTCTTGGTGAATCTTTCTTCTTCGCCAGCCAGTTAAAAGGAAGGGTGCAATTGCGTAGAGCTAAATCCTTTTATTTGGTTATCGAAACTAATTTGTGACCCATGCAGCAACTTCCTTTACATGCCGTGAAATTATCCCTTTCTTTTATTTCTTTAAAGTTATGCTCTGAAAACTTCGAGCATCTCCAAAATGTAAACCGATATCCTGAAAGCTTTCTATTTAATGCACTTTTAAGCATTGAACCATTAAAAGCTGCTTAAAAATTGAGTTCCATATTAGCATAACTCATCTTGGAGTAGGCAGCAAAATGAAAAACAAATTGCTGTAGTGCCTTAAACACACATAAACCAAGCAACACCGAACAAACATATTACTCCATAGATGTCCTCACTTGTACTCATAACTCATCTTCTTCATCGTCCCTTTGTTATCATTCAATTCAGCACCAGCATCCTCATAGTCCTTTTCTGGACCAGCAAGGTCTTTAAGTTTGTCTTGCATGTAATGTAGTTTCTTTTCTTTCTTTTGTAATTCGCCTCAATTTCAGGGCTATTGCCCCAGGTGTTCTGGATAAGGATTTATTCCATTTTCAAACATTAGAGCACATAATGAAGATGACACGAACATGGGACTCAACCATGTCGATGATACCAAGAGGAGGGGACACGATCTGGGGCGATCTTGACTGGTCACCTGAGGAAGGCTATTCTCCTTGCAAAAGTAAGTCTAAAGACGATGCTCCGCAGATTTCAGGCCATCGCGAGAATCAAACTACAGATTCTAATGCAAAATATTACAGTTTTGGAAGGATGATATCCTTTGGAAAGGATGCAGCAAAGGCACATTCATCAGACCTTAAGAGGATTGACTTTAGGGTAATGTTAATCAGAAACCAAATTCTCTCATTGTTTCTCTCGTATGTGCTATTTTCCTCTATTTGTTTCAACTTTCAACATTGATTTCATTGGTGGTGGCCGGTGGGTGCCAGTGATTCTGAATAACCAGACTTCTACTATCAGAAATGCTAGAGGCGTGGGGTGGATCTAGTGAATAAGCTATGGGTTCATTTGAACCCAGTAGCTTTAGCTTAGACCTTTTGGTATGTGTTAAAGAAACTGCTAAGTTAAAATAACATATTTCTTTTTTTAGATTGATATAAACAATAGATTTCAAACCCCAATAAATATCGGATGTGGTAGAATTGCGAATCTGAACCCATAAAGTTTAAATTCTAGATCCGCCTCTGCTAAAGGCACAAAAAAAAAAAGCAGAATAAAACTATCTTTAAATTAGTTAGCACTTTGATGTGAAGTCCTTGTTCTGATTCCAGTTCTTTTACTTATATTTTTATGCTATAGGCAAGCATATGTTAGGCCAAGCAGGTATGACCAGCCTTGCTAAAAACTGCTGCTTTTGGGGAACTACCAAAGAATGAATTGGGTACCTGGTAACATGGTTGCATGTTTAAGAGCCAATGCAATGTGCTTGGTGTGATGTCAGTGTAAAATAATGGAAGCAAATGAAGTCTAACCATATATTACAAGTGGATGCTGCCTTTGTATATCAAATTTTTCTAGATATCCTTAATTATTGCATTCCCTTTTTGTGATAAGTACTAGGTGAGGACCTATCGATAAAAAAGAAAGAAATGTGATATAGCACTACATGAAGCATTCCTTAAACACTTGGTATCTCAGCAAAATAATCTGTTCAAAGTTTCCTTTTTGAAAAAAAAAATCTCCCCTGCCAGTGAAAATGACAAAGGTGGTTACATTTAGGGGTCGTTTGGTAGGGCGTATAAGAATAATGCTAAATAAGGTGTATTAGTAATCCAGGGGGGTTAGTAATGCATGGATCAGTAATGCAAGCATTGGTTATACGAGAATATTTCTTATCCGTTGTTTGGTGTGGTGTATTAAAAATTAAAATGCATTGCATAATTTTTAAGAAATTTAATTGTTTACAAAAATGCTCTCCATATTCTTTAGGCGTAATGGCTTCCTGGCCACTTAACTTGTAACACTTTTAAAAGCCAATACATGAACTTGCGCTTTTCTCATTTAAACACTCCAACTTGATGCGATAAATACTAATAAATGCATTTGACCGTTGACTATGCCTATTTGGAAGCGGCACAACTGACATGGCTCAATTGTGTGCAAATCACGCTACAAAGGCACGTGGATAGCATTATTTTTATTTTTAAAAGAAAAAGAAAAAAGAGATCTTCCCCTTTCCCCTCGTCTTCCCTGCCAAACTCCTACCTCCCCTTTCCCCTCCCCCTTTTATTCTACCATAGCCACTTCTAGCAAAACCATAGGAAGTAAGGTGATGTCAAGACCAACAACGTTACCAATCAGAGGAAACCCAGTGAAGGACCTCTGCAGAGCTGCCATTGCAAAGGGCGTACTTCAAATCCTAAGAAAGAAAACATAGAGCGAGTTTTAGAGGATAGGATAATAAACTAGCCAAGCAGCACCTTCTTCTTCTCTCTCTATCCCTGTGTCCAGACATCTGATCCGATTGACTGGACGGATCGAGTCTGCCAAATAAAAAACAGCCTATTCAAATCTAAAACTGATTTTGTTTGATCCCAATATGACGTGGTAGTAGGAGCTTTGGGACAAAGTAGATATCAGAATTCGATTGAACTTCAGTCTCCATTATCGGAGCTTATGTTTACAATCTCCATTGTCAGAGCTTTTGTTTACAGTTCCTGCCTAGGAGGTGAAGAATAAAAGAAGGGAAAAAGAAGAAAAAATGAAAATTTAATAAATTAATTTTGGAAAAGGACATGGCCCACAAATTGGACCTTGAACATACATGTGTCAACAAAATGTGAATGAATGGATGATGTGGCTATATACAACAACTACCCAGTATAGTCCCACAAAGTGAGGTCTGCGGAGGATAATATGTAGACAGGCCTTACCCCTACCCGAAAGGGCAGAGAGGCTGTTTCCAATCGACCCTCGGCTCAGGGACGGAAAAGAAAAACAAAAACACAAACAAAAGAGCATTAGTAACTGCAGTAGAAATCGCGTAAATAATTATCTAAACATAAGAACCATNTACCTAACTTGGTCGAGATCCCGCGCCTTCCTCTCTCTTAATTTAGCTAACCGGAATAACTTCTAGTCCCCACCTTTCTCCCCCAATTCCTCGTACATGCGACCAAACGCCGCATTTTTAGCTTCCGTGACCGCCAGCTTTGCTTCCTTCCTCGCCACCTTGTAGATCTCCCTGTTCACTCTCCTTTCTTCCTCGCTTGTGCTCCCTGCTAACTTAGCAAACGCCGTCTTCTTCACCTCCACTTTTCCTTGGACTACATCGTTCCACCACTAGTCAACCTGATGTCTGCCTGAATAGCCCTTGGCTACCCCGAGCACATCCCGCGCTACCTCCCTAACCAAGTTTGCCGTCTCTGACCACATTGCGTCCACTTCCCCAGAACTTCTCCAAGCTCCGCCATCAACTAACCTCCTCTCCAACTTCCTTAGTCAAAGCACCCCATCTAATCCGCGGTCGTCCCCGAGCACCCCTCCTCTTCCTCTTCACCCAGAGACCGACATCCATCACTAGGAGTCTATGAAGAGTCGAAAGGGACTCTCCCGGAATAACCTTGCAGTCCTTGCACAAACCTCTATCGCTCCTTCTGAGAAGGAGGTAATCAATCTGAGTCCTCACCGCCGAACTTTTGAATGTGACCAAATGCTCTTCCTTCTTCTGAAATGTCGAGTTCGCAATCAGAAGCTCAGAAGCCCTGGCGAAGTCAAGCAGCAACGTGCCTCCTCCGTTCCTAACCCCAAGACCAAAGCCACTGTGCACCCCACCATAACCACCAGCATCAGCCCCAATATGACCATTAAAGTCCCCTCCAATAACTAACTTCTCGGATTGGGGAATACTACTCACCAACTCGTCCAAGCCCTCCCAAAAGCGCCTCTTGACCTCCTCATCTAAGCCCGCTTGCGGTGCGTAAGCGCTGATGACGTTGAGGACGCAACCCCCAATAACCAACTTAATAGACATTAACCTATCATTCACTTGCCTAACCTCAACCACGGACTCCCTTAGATCCCTATCCACCAAGATGCCCACTCCATTCTTACCCCTCACGACCCCAGAATACCACAGCTTAAACTCGTCTGCATTCCTCGCCTTCGATCCTTTCCACCTAGTCTCCTGAACACAGGCTATGTTGACCCTACTCTTCTGAAGAATCTTCGCCAACTCAATGGACTTACCCGTCAGAGTGCCTATGTTCCACGACCCGATCCTTAATCTATGAGCGTCCGCTACCCTCTTCCCACCCTTGCCTCCCGCCCTACCCGCAGAACCGTTGGGAGCGTAAGAGGGAGGAGAGAGAGACAGAAACGGTTCAGATGTGGCTATATAAAATAGTAAATTAAATCTATGTCAGCGGCAATTGAATNACTACGATAAATAACTACCATAAGAGGACACAATCCAATACATGGATCATCTATGGAGAGCCCTACCAAGCCCCACCCAACCCCGGGAAAGGAGTACGAAAAATCTCGAAACCCCTATCCTACAACCCTGATACTAGACCTCCAGACTTTCCTATCAAGGGTCATGTCCTCGGAAATTCGCATACTAGCCATGTCCTGCCTAATCACCTCTCCCCAATGCCTCTTANTTGGGAGCGTAAGAGGGAGGAGAGAGAGACAGAAACGGTTCAGATGTGGCTATATAAAATAGTAAATTAAATCTATGTCAGCGGCAATTGAATAACACGCACCATTACAAGTGTTTATTAGTAGCCATTTTTTCAAGTAAAGGTGTTCAAATGGGAAACTCAAGAGTTCATATATCGATCGGCTTTACAAACTGATGCAAGTTTAAGTGGCCAGTAAGCCATTTCGCCTATTCTTTAACTTAAGTGACTTTAAAGATAAGACTTTAAAGATAATTTTGTCTTTAACCATGCTAATGCATGCATTAATAGACTTTGTATTGCTAATGCCATGGTTTTCTATACATTAGCTTTACATAGGATAGTACCAAATAGAGTGTATAACTAATTGTATTAGTTATACATATGTTGAAAAAGTGTACCAAACAAAGCATTACTAATACACAAAGCTAATGCATGCATTATTTATTCTAACACACTCTACCAAACGACCTCTTAAGGTCATATTGAATGTCTTGCTGAAATGTATTTTTTTTACTTGCAAATAATACTCCAAGCTTGTTATTTGTCCCTTTTTTTTTTTAATTAGGCACTCCATTCGTTATGCCAATTCATCTGAATTCATTGTGCTCCAAATAGACTATAAAAGTCAAGTTCTTTTTATGTGTTTGCTGAAAATCTGCTGAGCAGAAGCAGAACTAGACAAGCAAAGCATCAAAACTGCCAGGTAAAAGCAATGGAAAAATAGAACCATGTTCGCTCAAATATCTCAAATTTGAAAACCACATTGGCTATGACGTACAATGTGCCTCTTATAGAGCGAAGAAATGTCTATTTCCTTACTTTTCTTTTAATTAATACTCCTATTTAACATCCTTATGCCAGCAGCAGCACATGTGAAATGTGCATCAATCAAGTGTTTCCATGGGATTGAACTGAATAACATTAAAATGAATGATCAATGATGTCTCAGTGTCCTTCCATATAATGGGTGTCTAATGTCTTTTCTTCCTATTTATGCTAATTTGAAACATCTTCTGTCTGTCAAGTTATGTCTTAATTTTTTGTGCTTTCAGGCCGTGCTAAATATTATCTCTCCCACTTGCTTCCCGATGCCCGGAACTAACTAGCGTTTATTTACATGCAGGGTGCTGTAAAGGGCAGTAATGTTGCAAATAACACCTGTGATGTGTGGAACGAGTACCATGACATGGGCGTTAGTGGTGCTAAAGCAGTGGAAGAGTACAAGGTTTATACAGCTGCAGAGATTTTGGATTTGCTCAACTTTGTTGCCCCAAAGATGATGGCCCGTGGTAGTGCTCACTTTTCATATGGGATAGCTGATGATTTGGATGATCCTAAGTATTCACACTACAAATATTGGTCAAATCCATTGGAAACAAAGTAATACTTCTCATTTTTTCTTTGGTGTCTTATAATGTAGTTTTTACTTGAATCCTTTCAGATAAGATGAAAAAGTGGTCTTTAACTTTATAGGTTGAAGTTCAAAAATCAAAACCAAATTTGCCTTTAGAGTTAGAGTATTGACTATCTTACTTTTTTCTTAGAAAAAAATACAAAATACTTTTAACAGTTTTTCGTCAATAGTTTTCACTTGGACAAGACTTTTTGGTATGCTAGATCATTATCTGTTTCTCTTTCTCCTCCCTAAGGTAGAGTGTGGTTGAGGGGCAGCAGTAATCTCTTTGTGTACCAGCTGACCTGTTGCAGCACTATCGTAATGCTCTATTCTGATAAAATACATGACTTTCTCCAAAAACAATACATCTTATCTCTCTCGTGTTTTTCAAAATTCAAGGTTACATTTGTGAAAACTAAGAAGCCAAATAAGTCAAGTATTTTAGTGACGGTAGGTCCATCTCTGACAGATTGAGGGGGCACAGATTAACTGTCGGCTGTATGCCACCTTTCTGTATTCTTCAGCCACATGTGTCTTTTGTTGAACTTAAAAGTATTTAAAAACGGTTATTTCCTTTCTTGCCCTTTTAGATACTTTTGAACAGGAAAAAGTTAAGATCCTTTAGATACTTTTGTTTCTTGCGGCTCATGGGACGATGTATGAACTATCATTTTAGATTCTCTTCTCAAGTTCACTTTTTTTTCCCCTTTCAGAGTTCTCGAAAATTTGAAAGTCCAAAAGGATGCTTCCTAAAATTTGCTGCAGCTTCGTTAAATAAAATTAGTCTTAACGATTTTGTTCTCAGTTGCGTTTTTGTTTCTATTTGATCTGTTCTGCAGGTTACCAGATGCACCTGACATGGATGCTTCCTAAAATTTGCTGCAGCTTCTTTAAATAAAATTAGTCTTAACGATTTTGTTCTCAGTTGCGTTTTTGTTTCTATTTGATCTGTTCTGCAGGTTACCAGATGCACCTGACATGGAGATCTATTCAATGTATGGAGTCGGCATTCAAACTGAAAGAGCATATGTTTACAGGCGGATGCCAACAGCAGGATGCAATATTCCATTCCAGATTGATGCTTCAGTTGATGAAGAGGATGAAGATAGCTGCTTGAAATCTGGTGTTTACACAGTAGATGGTGATGAGACTGTGCCTGCATTAAGCGCAGGATTCATGTGTGCAAAAGGATGGCGCGGAAGAACTAGATTTAATCCCTCTGGTATCAAAACTTATATAAGGGAGTATTTTCATGCTCCTCCCGCAAACCTTCTTGAGGGTCGTGGTACACAGAGTGGTGCCCACGTTGATATAATGGGAAATTTTGCTTTGATAGAGGATATAATGAGAGTTGCTGCTGGTGGTACAGGTGAAGACGTGGGGGGTGATCAAGTTTACTCAGATATCTTCAAGTGGTCTAAGAAGATCAATTTGCGTTTGTGACTCGTGGTTGTGATCATCTGTCACTGCTCTACTATAGTTTCATAAATTTACATACCCATTTCATTGGATGCCATTCAAATATTTAGAACTAAACAGTTATTTTCTTCAGATACAGTGCAGGATTTCATGCTTCTGGTGGTGTATATTGTAACAAAATAGCAGCTCATCACGTTATACAATAACAGAGAACAAGAGATGGTGTGCAGTAGGTATTTATTTGATGCTGTACCATTAAAGTCTTTCGATTGGTAATCTGTTGTAAGTGATGGACTTTGGGATGTTGATAGGATTCAAATGGCTGCTTAGTCAAAGAGCAAAGCAGACAATTTGATGTGTTTTAATTTTAAATAATGCATAAGTCAACGAACCAAACAGCATAAGGAAAAAGGACCCTGAGTATTATGGGTTGGAATTGGTGGATTACTGATTTTACTGTTTAACTATGTGTTTTAAGTCTTCAAAACTTCAATAAGTGAGTCAATATTGTACCTATCTGGAAGGGGAAAAATGTCAAAATTGCCCCTCTACTATTGTTTATTGATTGTTTATGCCACCCGTTATACTTTTGGGTCATTCTTGTCCCTTTCGTTAATGAACTTTCAATAAATATCCTTAACCCTAACGTCTATACACTGTAGCAGCAGCTGACCACATGAATTTTATCCAAGTCAGCTGCCAGCTTCCACATCAGCGAGCCCACCAATTTAAAACCCCACGGAAGACCAAAAGACCAGAAAAAGTTTCTTCCAAACTTTAACACCACGGCTGTCGTCGGCGCCTCCGCGGCTCCTTCCATAAACCCCTAAAACCCCTTAGCCGTAGAATGACCATAAGGCTGTTCAGATATGCTCTTCCGCGCTCAGTTCCCTCTCGTTTTGTTGGTCATCCTTTCAAATTCACTTCAAGATTCATATGCTCCGAGAATAACCTTGTTACATTGGTAGACCCAGAACTCAGATTCCTAGAAAATGAATCTTTTCAACAAGAAAAGAAGATGGGTGGTTCATTTCCCGTCCAAGAATTGGATTCAATCTTGGGTGCTGAAGTTATTTCCAAAGATGAGATTGGTAAGTTTTCAGATGATGCTTTCTTAGTTATAAATGCAATAAGGAAGGGTAATGATTGGTTTGGAGAGAGAACTGAGAGAGTTGTTAGGCATTTTAGGGAAAAGCTCAACCCTGGTTTAGTGGTTGATGTGTTAAGAAATATACAGAACCCTGAATTGGGTGTTAAGTTTTTTATGTGGGCTGGTAGACAAATTGGCTATGTGCATAATGCATCAGTTTATGATGCTTTGTTGGATGTAATAGGGTGTTATGTCCCATTACATTTTGTTCAAGATATAGGAAAAGATGATAGGGAAGTGCTTGGCAAGTTGCTTAATGTGTTGATAAGCAAGTGTTGCAGGAATGGGTAGTGGGATTTAGCATTGCAGGAGCTGGAAATGCTCAAGAATTTTGGTTACAAGCCCTCGGCAGCCACTTATAATGCACTGATTCAGGTGTTTCTGCAAGTAAATAGATTGGAGACTGCATCTTTGATATACAAGGAGATGTCAGCACTTAATTTTAAGATGGACAAGCGTACATTAAATAGCTTTACGCGATCATTGTGCGAAGTAGGTAAATGAAGAGAAGGCCTTGATTTAATTGACAAGAGTTTGTGCATACAGTGATTTATACTAATATGATTTCAGGATTATGTGAAGGTTCCCTCTTTGAAGAAGAAATGAATTTTCTCAATATAATGCGGACTAGTTCGTACTACACAAATTGGTGGGCCCGCTGACGTGGAAGCTGACATGGCAACTGACTTGGATAAAATTCATGTGGTCAACTGCCACAGTGTATAGACGTAAGGGTTAGGGGTATTTATTCAAAGTTCATTAATGGTAGGGACAAGAATGGGCCAAAATATAACGGGCGGCACAAGCAACCAATAAACAATAGTAGAAGGGTAATTTTGACCTTTTTCCCTATCTGAAAGTGTGCATAATTACAATTTAATTTGTCAGGAAAAAAATGAAAAATCGAAGAAGGAAGCTGTCAAATAAATGGGATCTCTGTATACATTTGGTTTCAGTCAATAGCCATCTTCATTAATGACAAGACATAAAAAAAAATTATTAATACAAAAAATAAATAATACGTAGTAAAAAGAATATATATCTAATTGCAAATAGAAATGGAGAACCCAGTGACTTTGAAATTCACGAATTATCACGATATATAACTCTCATGGTCTGTTGTGAAAACCACACATCTCAAGTCACTGAGAGCTCAAGCTAGTAGTTGCATATGTTAAATGGTTTGTCAATCACACTCCAAGGAACCAGGCAATATGCATATTAAGTGGGCGTTTGAACATAAGAATAGTAAAATTCCGGAAAAAAAGTGAATTTTTTTTTTCAAGTGAAAATGATATTTGAAAATTAGAGTTGTGATTGGGCATGAATATAATTTTGGGCTGTTTTTGAATTTTTGTGAGTGATTTGAAGTGAAACTTTTGAAAGCAGTTTTTTGGAGTTTTTCAAAATTTCGAAAATTCTTAAATTCATCTTCAAGTGAAAATTGTAATTTTATAGCCAAACACTAATTTCAAAAAAAGTAAAAGTATTTTGAAAAAAATAATTTTTCTTATGGCCAAACGGGCCCTAAGAAATTTGTCGAACTTAAAAGAAGAACAAAAAACAATAAAATTTACATACATGTCCTAAGTCCTAATTAAACCACATGACTTTTATTCGAAGTTCTTTAACATTAGTCAATATCAAATAGACAAAAGAATGATTACAATGCATACATGTCCCGATTATATCGAGATTAGCACAGAGTACCACAATTAAACCACATGACTTGTCCCTCAATTAGAAGCTCGAATATATTATTAAAGACAATATCACAATCCCATTCCTATATAAAGCTAAATGTCTAATTAATGCTAAAGCAAACCATTAAATATTTCTTTATTTTATTTAATTTCGTTCATTTCCGTACTTTTCAAGTAGTAATAACAATCAAGTGGATATTAAATTTTCTGTGAGGATCTCATTGCAAAATTTATTATGGGTTTAGGTGCACGTTAAGCAGGGTTAGCTAACGTACGCATCCAAGCCATGACTTGACAGAAATATAAAGGAGTAACACCGCCTACACTACCGGAGACGGGAGAAGGAGGTAGACTGGTAACACCGGAATCAGGAGTACCTCAAGAACTAGGACAAATTCAATTAGGTCAATGGATGATAGGAATGGGACCCCTACGGTGATGCAGACTTCAAAATGTAATTAAATGGAAATCCCTAAGCAAGTGGAAGTGGATGCAAATACAGCGGCAAGGAAATTGACATTCTCAGCGCAGAAAGGAAACCCTAGACAACCAGTTCTATCGATGATGGTTGGTGTAGTGCAGGGGAATCGATCTCAACAACAAGGTTCCAATTGGAATACTATCCGCCGATAATGAAGGAAGGGACAAAGTTTGTTCGATTGAATCAAAGTGAGGTAGACGAGCAAACTCAGAAATAGAGGGCAACTCTAATTGGGTATGTCTGGGTGGTTCACCCTCATTTAAGGAGATGCTTAAATTTGTGTATGGTGTGTGGAACTCAGTCAATATACCACAAGTATACCTACACGATGAAGGCTATTTCATTTTTTGATTTGACTCAGATGAGGATAGGAACAGAATTATTCAACAAGGGCCATATACGTTTCAAAATAGACCTATGATCTTAAAACTGTGGGAACCTGACTTCCAGTTAAGTAAGGAACTGACTAGGAATGTCCCTATTTGGGTTATATTCCCAGGTCTACCAATTCAGTACTGGACTAAGGAGAATTTGGGTCGTATTGCAAGTTATCTAGGAATACCTATCTGTTCAGACAAGCTAATAGCTAATTGTGATAGGATTTCATATGCACGTATTCTTGTTGAGATGGATATATCACAAAAGCTTCCTGATACGTTGCTGATTGAAGTAGAATATGGAAAATATAGGGAACAAATGTTGGAATATGAATGGAAACCAGCATATTGTGAGGAATATCTTCAAATAGGGCAACATACAGAGAATTGCACAATGATTCAGAAAGATCTAAGGCATGAAGACACTCAAGGAAATCAAATGCATCCAAACAACAACATGAGAAAGTCTTTGTTTCAGAGAAACAACAAAATAAGAAGCAACAAAGAAGTCAATGGAGAGTGAAGGTTGTGAATGACCACGATCAAAAGAAGCAAGAGAATATTCCAGAATAAAATCCTAACCAAGAGGAAATTACAGTAGCAGAATCTCCACAACAAAAGAGAAGAGGAAAACGTGTAATAAAAGATCAAGGACAAGTACATCGGAAAGGAGCATTATCAGATAAAAATTTGAAAAATTTATTGAACAAAAATAGATGTAGTCCATTGAGAATTCAAGATGATTGCAGCACTGACAAGGTGAATGAAGGGGTTGTCCTCAATGAGGAGAATCAAACACGATAATAAGCTCGTAGAATATAAGAGGGCTGAACAAGCCCTTCAAGCAGAAAGAACTCAAGGTATTTCTGCTAGAAAATAAAATTACTTTACTAGGTTGTCTTGAGACAAAGATAAAGCCTAAGAGTGTTGCTAAAGTTCGAGCTAAATTTATGAGAGATTGGAAGGTGTATTCTGATGAAGCAGTAAATGAGAGGGGAAGGATTTGGCTACTGTGGAAAGAGCAATTGGTGCAGGTCAATGTAGTAATAACTAATGATTTGGTCTATTGCAAGGTGAAAGATAAAAGTACACAAATTACTTGTGATATAACATTTGTGTATGTGAAGCACACTGTAGCTGAAAGAAGGAGCTTATGGGATCAACTAAGGCAACTTCAAAATAGTATACATGAGGCATGGCTGGTTATAGGTGATTTCAACAGTATGTTATCTGTTATGATCGGATCAATGTGCAACTAGTACAACAAACTGAATGGGTGGACTTTCAAAGATGCATTACTGATACTGGATAACAACTGAACAAAAAGGGGTGCCAATGGTCTTAGTGTAACAAAAGGGATGCAGATGACAGGATTTACAATAATATTGATTGGGCCTTTTGAAATGCTTCATGGCTGACAAAATATAGTAGTATTGAAGCTATTTTTGAAAAGCCTGGAGTCTCTGATCATTCTCATATTATAATTAACACAATAGTAGTCAAGTCCTATTTGTAAAAGCCATTCGTACTATATAATACGTTATTAAATAATAAGGAGTTTGAGCAAGCTGTGAAGGAAGTATGGTGTCAACATATACATGGGCATACTATGTACTCTACTTGGATGAAATTACAGAGGTTAAAAGACAAAGTAAGGAAGTTGAACAAAGAAGTGTCTTCTTTAGAGAAGAAGCTGGACAACCTGAGGGTACAATTAAAGACTATTCAAGAGAAACTTGATATGGATCCATTTTAATGAGCAGTTGATATGAAGAGAACGAGCTGATAATGCAGATAGAAAAATGGGAAGGGGTTAATGAGCAAGTGTTGCGGCATATATCCAGAGCAATGTGGATAAGAGAGGGAGATCAAAACAGAGGGAGATTAAAACACCAAATTCTTTCATGCACATCTAAAGGCAAGACAGGCAAAAAATAGAATTGGTCCAATATACAATGATCAAGGGTCCAAAATTACTGAACCAATAATGATATAGCAAGAATTTACAAGTTCTTTAAAATCTTCGTTAGGAGAGTGTGCTAATGAACTGCCATATATTGATATAGACAGAGCTAGAAATGGACCTTTCTTAACTAAGGAACAACAGAAAGAGCTCAACAAACCAATAACAGAAACATATATTGATCAGGCGCTTAAATATTTGCTTAATGAAAAGCTCCATGAGTAGATGATTTCCCTGTGGAATTTTTTAAAGCACACTAGAACCTTGTTGGAGGTGAAGTCAAATAAGCTATTCAGGATTTTTTTGAATGGAAAGATGCCGAGAAGTATAAACTGCACTACAGTTACATTAGTTCCCAAAGTAAATAGCCATACATATGTCAAGAAGTTTAGATCGATAGCATGTTATTCTACAGTATACAAAGTCATTGTAAAGATTCTAACAACAAAGTTAAAGACTGTGGTGGATTACATTGTTGACATAAGAAAGGCGTATGATTCAATTGAGTGGCCTTTCCTAAAGATGATACTACTTGAATTTGGTATGCTTGTGGAGTTTGTACAGCTTGTGATGTAGTGTGTGACAACAATTAGCTATTTTCTATTGATAAGTGGAGGATTGGCGACCACGTTCCAAGCAAAAAAATGGGCTTAGACAAGGGGACCCAATGTCCCCCTACTTATTTGTATTGGTGATGGAATACCTGAATCGATCACTGAAGTCACTGGGGAGCATACCATATTTTAACTACCATCCGAGGTGCTCCAAACAGAACATAACTCATATATGTTTTGCTAACGATCTAATTGTGTTGGAGAGCAAATAATCTATCAATAAGTTTACTCATAAGCAGATTTCAACACTTTTCAGAGGTGTCTGGACTGAAAGCAAACATGGAGAAAAGTGCATTATTCATTACTGGTGTTCCAAGGGAATTCAAAGAAGAGGTTATTATATAAATGCAATTTATTGCAGGGGAGTTGCCATTCAAGTACCTAGGAGTTCCATTGTCCTAAAAAAAGTTATCTACCCTGCAGTGTATTCCATTAATTGAAAAGACTACTGCACGACTCAAATACTGGTCAACCAAATTCCTATCTTACCTTGGTCAAGTGCAATTGATCAAGAGTGTGATATTTGAAATGCATACCTATTGGACATAGATTTTCTTACTTCCAAAAAAGATAACAAAGCTGATAGTGGCTGTTTGCAGAACATTCCTCTAGATTGGGAACAGTGAATCTTCAAAAAGAGCATTGGTTGCTTGGGATAAAATATATATGCCACTTTCAGCTAGAGGTTTGAATGTAATTGATGTGGTGAATTGGAACAAATCTGCTCTATGTAAATTTCTTTGGGCAATAAATGACAAGAAGGACAATCTTTGGATCCAATGGATACACATCTACTATATAAAAGGGAAGGATGTACTCAGTGTGAAAGCTCCTAAACATGCATGCTAGCTAGTTAGGAAAATATTTGACACTAGAGATTGGCTAATTCAAAGGGATCCCACGGTTGATTTGAACAAGTACTGCACTAATGGAAAATTTAGTATTAAGAAGCTATATATGGAAACAATGCCCCAATATCCTAAGTGTTACTGGAAAAAGATAACAATTGATTCTAAAGCATTACCCAGACATCAATTCATACTATGGTGGGCTATGCATAAAAAGCTAGTTACAGTGGACATATTAAAATAAATTGGGATTATCAATAGCAAGTGATTGCATGCTATATGAGAAAGATTACGAGGAGACAATGAAGCATCTATTTTTTGAGTGTGATTACTCCAGGAAAATATGGACAATACTGTTAAAATAGTTGGGAGAAAGACACCAAATAGGTAGATAGAATGCTAAGATTGAATGGCTTGAAAAAAGGAGCTTATGCAGAGTTCGAGCACACATGCTAAGATTCCTGTTTGCAGCTATAGTGTATCATGTCTGGGCAGAAAGGAATCAACGAAGATTTTAAGAGAAAGATTGCAAGCCTTCAGAGGGTGAAGACTATTATTCTAGAGCTACATATACGAGGGCAGAAAAAAGACCAAATGGTATAACGAGTTAGAAAAATTGGGCAACTATCCTACTTAGATAAGTATAGATACATATAGCAATAGTTAGTAGAGAAGTTGTAGTAGAGAATCAACGATTGTTTGGTCTATTTTTTATTTTATTTTATTCTGTGACTAGTTCAAGAGTTCAAATGAGCTAGTGAGTTGAGAATATTATACTTGGTTAAATGAGAATTTTGAGTTTGACAGAAAAAGGCGAAATACATAAACGACCCCTTTAAGTTGTCCTCAATGGTCAAACAAGCACCTCAACTGACCCTTTTATCATTCTAACACTTCAAGTGGCTATCAGGCGTATCAAATAAATATACGGCCTAGTCAGCCACCTCGCGTGTGACACACAGTCTGAAAAGCACGTTGCCTACCCATCAAATAAATTAGGCTTTTATTTTTTAGAATTAATTTGAAGTGAGCCCTAAATTTCCAACATCTTCTTCCAACAAAACCAGTTACCTTCAACGTCATTATCGCTGGCGAACCTTCGCCACCACTTTGTCTGTCAAACCTTTAATTTGTAAGATGCACGTTAGCGAAATAAATTTTTCCAGCAGATTAAAGCCAATCATCAACCAAAAAATTGTTAAACCCATAACTCATGAAAGCTCAACACAATTACTTCATCCATCCACTTTAGAAACAATTGAAACCCAGTCGCTCGAATCAAGTAATCAACTGGACACCAATTTAAGAAAAATTTACTCAAAAACTTAAAATACTCCAGAAAGGATATACGTTAAAACCCAATTTCTGAATCAATAAAATAAGAGAGAAAACTGAAGACGAAAAGATGGAAAGATAGAGGTTGCTGGAGTTGTCGATATGGTTATTAATGCTATAACTATTAGTGCCGGCTTTGTCATCAGTGACACGGATGAGCTCTCAAATTTAGCACAAGGAGATGAAGAGAGAGAAAGAAGGTTGCTGGAAAGAACCTTCCGAGGAGGTCTTTGGTGGATATTAGTTTCATTTTTCTTGGCTTTAAAAGTTTTTTTTTGTTAATTACATTTGTTAATTCTTTTTATTATAGTTCATAGGTGTCATTTTTTAATTGGTTAATTTGATAAGTCAGTGGCGAGTGTAACTTACACATATGACTTGTTGGACTCGGGTGTTCACGAAGCTTATTTTTTTACGAATTATAAGTATCAAAATGGTAAAAAAGTTACTTAAGATGCTTGTCTGACCGTTAAAGATAACTTAAAGGCACCCTTCGTATATTTCGCCAAAAGAAAAAATAACAATGAAGCGTACATCCTTTTATTTGCGTTGCGGTTTACAACTTTAAACGGTAACAAGTATAGCCTCCTTATGGAAGATTAGGAAACCAATTTGGAATCGGAAATATAACGGATTTCGGGTCCTGGGTTGGGTCGAAACCCATATAATAAAACGGGCAATTGAGTCTCTCTCTGGTCCAAGTTGGGTTATCAGTAGCGGTAGACCCGCCAGAGACTCTTGTTTCATCCTTCAATTGTTTTTTTACACAGAGAGCGTCGTCATCTCCGATCAATCCCGTTTCTTCATCGCCAAGATCGCCGCCACCTTTCCCCCTATCTCTCTGTATCTATCTATCTATTTATTCGTAAGTCTCTTCATCCGTACTTACAAAATTTGCATGTTTATTATCAGATCATCTAATGGATCGGCACAATTAAAGTTGCTTATCTTGTTTCGAAGTTTGAAATTTCTATCTGATTAACAATGTTTTTTGTTTTCGTATACTTCATTGATTGTCTATGGCAAATTTGTTCGGTTTAAAGAAGATTTCTTATGGATTAAATTTTTTGTTGCCAATTTGTGCTTGGTACACCACACTGATGTTTTACTTGTTTGTTCCTGTAGCTTCTTGTCTTCTTTAATGGGTTAACTAGATGTGATAACTATCAATGCGGGTTGGTTTTACAGAGTTTGGGGTTAGGGTTTTCATATTGAATAAAATCCGATTGATTGGAGGTCCGTGATTTCAATAGGATTTTACAACTCCAGCTCATGTGTTTTTCTCAGGTGCTTTCAGTTGGTTAGCCAAGATTTTACTTCCCTGACAATGTTTAATGCACAATTTGATACTTTCTTTGCAGTCTATAGCCTTTTTTTAAAAGAGATTTACATTAAGGTCTTCAAAAAGTACCAGTCTTATCACTCGCAAAGTTTAGCATTGAAAAACCTCATATCAGTTTAAATGTGTACTACTCTCATTTGTGTTCCTTTTTTAAGATCTTTGCTGGTCTATTTTCAATTTTTCGGATCATCAATTCTGGATTGGCACAATGAAAGTTGCTTATCTTGTTTCTAAGCTGAAATTTTTAATTTGATTACCAATTTTTTCCATTTTTGTGTACTTCATTTTAGTGTCTGACAGTAAATTTGTGTGGTTTATAGAAGATATCTTATGGTTTTTTTTGTTTCTTGTTGCCAATTCGTGCTTGGTATGCCACACTGCTTATGTCTTGAATATTGTTTGATTGTTCTTGTTGCTTCTATGTCTTCTTTCATGGGTAAACTCGATGTGATGACTATCAACTGCATCTCGTGTAAATTACAGGAAAGGGAACTTAATGTGGGTTGGTTTTAAAGACTTTGGGGTTAGGGTTTTCATATCGAATTAGGGAAAAATTGATTTGGGCTCCAAGATTTCTCCAGGGTTTTAGAACTAGAGGGGGAGCTTAGTGCACTGGCTGTCATTTGTATAGTTGTTTTTTCGTAATACTATCCCGTACCCTCTGTGGGATTTTACTGGGTTGTTGTTGTTGTGTTATCCCGTACTCTCTGCTCAAACATGGTGTGTGGGTAGATAATATTCCATATCTGAGGAAGAATATGCTTCACTAGCAGTTCCATCTCTTGAGCAAGGACTATATATTTATTGGTGTATTGTCCTCTGCAGTGTATATAGACTGAAGTTGAGCTGAACTGCATCCTGCTGATATCTTTTGGGAACAAAATGCAGCAAGCTGTTCAGCCAAGGTCTTTTGCCAATGGATTTGGCCGTCGGAAAGGCGAAAAAGAAATGGTTACAAGGTTGGAGAGTAGAACGCAGTCTACAAAAACGACTTCCAACAGGTTGACAGGTGTAGGTGAGAGCTGCTAACTTTTTTTTTTTGGTTAAAGAGAGCTGCTAATTTATAATTGTCTGTATTTCTTCATATCCTTAATTCTTCACTGCCATGAATTTCAGGTAAAAGGGGAGCATATGAAAGCCCTTCACATGATCGATTAGTTTATTTTAGTACATGTCTTCTTGGACGTGAAGTGGAAGTACAGATACTGGACGGATCTGTGTTTTCAGGGATGTTTCATGCAACAAATGCTGACAAAGATTTTGGTATGTCTGGAAAATTAAAATTAGATTTCTATTGTTTTATTTTATCCAGTATTGTTGACCCTGGACATTGTTCTGTCATGTATTCAGCTATTTTGCATCTGACGTTTGCTTCTATCATTGAACTGTGCTTAGGTATTATTCTGAAAATGGCCCACTTGATAAAAGATGGTTCCCAGGGGAGGAAGAACACTCCTGAATCTTTGATCAAACCTCCAACAAAGACTTTGATAATACCGGGTAAAGAGCTTGTGCAAGTTATCGCAAAGGTTTGTGTGTAACTTTTATGATTTTTGCTTGCAATTGTTTTATTTACTTTGGTAAAAATTCTAACTTTGGCATAGTTCTTAACTGATCTACCAAACAATTGATGCTGTGATAAAAGATTTTGGTGGCATTTCATGCAAGACTAAGATATAAATAGAATCAGATTTTATGGCTGTCTATCTGTTAGGTAATCTGTAATAATGTGGCTATTGCTTTGGAATAGGGTGTGCCTACAACTTTAGATTTCTTCCAAGCCGAATTGCTGCGGGAAAAGCAGCAGGAGCTTTTGACAGATTCATGCATATCACAGTCCCAGCATGTTGAGGTAGAGAGGCAGTTGGAACGTTGGGTGCCTGACGACGATGCTCTTGAATGTCCCGAACTGGATAACATATTTGATGGCCACTGGAACAGGTTATTAGATCAAGCTAGTTTTGTTCACCTGATATTTATCTAAGTACTTAACTTTTCAGCTACGATGAAATTAATCACCAAACCTCCTCCCCCCCCCCCCCCCC
>MU683408.1:58833-83285 GCA_026770625.1 Nicotiana glauca
TTTTTTTTTTTTTGATGGGTAAATAATATATTATATAAATATTTGCACTAAGCCAGTGCAACATGCGTAATTACAGGTTGTGCAAATCAGCAATAACGTCTAAAATATCATCTACATCACTTTGCACCAAAAAGGGATTTTTTATATATATATATATATATATACATATATATATGTGTGTATGTGTTATATTTTCAGTTTATTTCATTATGTTTCTCTTTGTAAGGTTTACTTTATCTTTTTTAAGAATTGCGCTTCACTTCAATGAAGTGTGCGCTTCGCTTTTGAAACGACGCGAGTCCCTGTCGCGTTTTTGCGCTTTTCGCTCTTAGAAACACTGCCCCCGGTATGTCCACACATCCATCCCAGCATCCTCATTGCGGCTACTTTCATCTTCTGGACATAAGAGTTCTTGATTGGCCAAGACTCGACCCATACAGTATAGTAGGTAACAATCACACAAAACTCCGGATACGAGCCTCTATTTCATCCACCCTTCACCATTACAATGTGAGACCTCCTCATTACCTTGGATTATAGACGCCAGATACTTGAAACTATTCTCTCGGGGATGACTTGAGTATTAAGCTTCACATCCATGTCTGCTTCATGAGTTCCGTCTCTGAAATTGCACCTCGAAGTATTCTGTTTTGGTCTGTCTCGGTCCAATTTGATAAAACAAAATTAGTTTTTGTAGCACGAAATAAGTCCTTTCACAAGGCCAAAGACTCCTAATGAACATAGGACTCAAATGCCAATCTAACACGTGCTTAGTTGAGCATGTCCCAATGTATTTTGCATTTCAAGGATATACCATAGATTGGCTAGCTTCACGCTGGCTATCTACCACTCTCTCCTCTTTTATCAAGAATTGGGACTAGCAATATAAGCAAGTTCACACGGCAATATGATGGAATTTCCCATTCATCTGATGATGCTTCTGCTGGTATAATGATAATATAATAACAAACTATCAGCTTTAGCTTTCTTTCTTTATCTTGATGCCAGCAGGAATCGCCATATAAGGGAAGAGAGTATTGACCAGCTGGTTGATCACCTGCATCGCTTGGTGGAGTAACCCAATTGCTGATATGTGAGAGAAGTTTCTGACAGTCGATTGCATGGATCATGTGTTGGTGCATAAAGTCCTGCTGGCTGATAAAACAGCTGCAATTTCCGCCTGCTGGCTGAAATGGTTCTGCTAGCACTCCTGTGTATGTCATTAGTTATTTTGGTTTTCATAATCATAGATTCATTTTTTTTTATAAGCTTTTTGTGTGTTTCTTTGGTGTACTGCCGTATATTTTTTTCTTTAGGTGTTATATTTTCTCGACAAAATTTTAACCAATCTGTCCTATATTATCTTACTAGTTGTTGCAGAGCCCCTGCTGAACCCGGGCCCAAGCTCATTTTTATGATATCTCTAAAATAGAAAGATTATAAAATTAATGTTACCATATTAAGAACACTTCCACACCCGGTTGAAGAAGCTAAAGACATGTTTTACTCTGCCTTAGATGGATCTATGTTTTTTATTCTCGCTCGTTTATTTAAGAAACAACATCATCCTAGATTTTGTATGTGACACCTAAAATCTGGCTCAACGAATAAAATAGAACAAAAAATCAAGGTTATATCTATTAGATACTCGTATATTAAAGTATAAATGACCAAAAAAGAGGCACTTTAGGGATCAAAGGGAAACCAAAAATATTTCAAGCTCCACTACATAAAGCATGGTCTGTTCGATGATGGAGATAGAAAGAAAAAGAGAAGTACGATTTTTAAACAATCCACAGGAATGCATCTACGGTAGTACAAATTCAAATGAAATTTGAGAGACGTACTGCAGTCTTATTTTGGAATATAAGTTGAATATCATGCAGCAGCATAAGGATTCTATAAGCGCGGATCTTGGATTTTAATTTTATGGGTTCAACATTTAAAGTTTTTAATACTGAACCATTATATTTTAAAGTTATGGGTTCATATCTACTAGCTATTAATTTAGTGATTTTTACATATAAATTTATCTTCCGCGTCGAAAGTACTGGAGTGTATGCTGCATCTGCCCCTAATTAGCTAATCTTAAATTTCCTCGGCATGCACAGATTGCACAAAATAGAACAGTATCACAACAGGTAAGCATAAACACCAAGACCAATAGCTGTAAAAAAAGTCACACTAACAACTATCAACTAAAAAGAAACAATACTGCACTTCTCTGGACTTGTAGCATATAAGAACTGGATGATTTTTGACATCTAGATACAATAAGAAATCAACATCATTCACTGTGATTATTAGCCTAAAACATGACAGTGTGAATGTTAGAGACTGTACACCTATTAGAAGTTTCAAACCCTTGTTATAGCACACCTGGACATAGCTAATTTTTGCTGAAAACAAAAAATATTAAGCTTTTCCGTCCCTGAGTTATCACAACGCTAATGTTGTTGCTACATACTTTTCTTAGAACATCAGCTGACTTCAATGCAATCTAAACCTCGATCTTGGTGGCATGTACTAACGTGGAACATATACTTGCTGACTTTTCAATTTTGACATATAAACAGAAGAAATAAAATATGGGTGTCCTATATTGCAACTCGCTTGGGGGAAAAAATAGACATTTTAAGGTAATTAAGGTATACCATTTTATTTCTTTCACCATAATTTCTTCCACTCTATCAGCATATCATAAAAGATCACTCACATAAAAAAATCACAATATGGGACAACAAAACAAAGGCAACTTATTGTTTAGACAAATGAATAAGATGTCATAATTACGGACAAACCAGAATTTCCATTCCTAAGTAGTGGGTTTTAGGTTATGATAACCTTGTGTGTCTGTCATTCAAAATGATCTAAAGCAAGAAAGGTTTTTTTCATTAACCACCACAATTTTCCATGTTCACATTCATGGGTAATAAGTATTGGAAAGTTAACCTTGAGATATGCCTTCTGAGATATAGTATATGATTGCATGTAAAGCCACCAAAACTGGACATTTCGCTGAATTATCGACAAAGCCTGATTCCCCTCGTGTTCTTGCGTTTGAAAGCTGGACGTACAGTCCTCTTATTCTTCTTCAACAGTTTAACTAAGAAAACATCAACATCCAATACCCCACCAATCTTCAACATCATAAATCCCATAGATAAAACTCAATTTGTTTATAAAGCAAATACACGTGGGAAGTAGCTGATCAATTTATCAGCTATCATACTTTTTTTGATAAGGAGTTTATTAACTATCATACTTTTGTTATTATAAGGAGTTTATTAGCTATCATACTACAAACCAAAATTCTATTACTTTTAACCCCTTACCACTCAGCCTTCTACTCCGGCAAAGCCCTCAAATGCTACCTCCTGCTCTGTTTCAACCAAGCATATGAATGACATAATAACGAATCATCCAAGATAAGTAGCTCAAGATGTATAAATATTGCACAAAGCGATCTCAACGTCATTACATGTGATATATCATGGCGTATTTTTATTTTTCGACCAAGGAGTAACTTGCGTAATAATGTGACAACAAATATAACTTACCTGCAATTTACCAAGAGCAAATTCCAAAGAAGTGAAAACTTTTTGTCACAATACTGTGTTGCTAATTGATGTTGTTAAGTAGAACTACCATTACTTAGCTATGTTGTTAGTTTCTTCAAACGTATAAAGTATTGCTTGGCTTTTTCTTCATCTGCCTTCCTGTTGTACATATTTTCATCACTTTTAGCAGTAGCTTCCAAAGTCATAACCACAACAAAGTATGTAATTACTCCAATACATAGCCAAAGCTGCTGCCAAAATACAACAATCACCTTTGGATTATTTCTATTAGGAGTTCTTTCTCTTTTCCTTTGCATTTAAGAAAATGAACTTTGAAAGATACCTCTATCAAGCATCTTCTATGCATTCTCTAACAGCTCCTTAAATTTTTCATCTCATTCACAAGAATCGGAGGAAAAAAAAAGTTACACCGTCATTAACTATGGTTACATTCACAACAGATTAGAGGGCTTCTCATATATAAAGGAAATTATCATAAAGATTTTCTCAAATCAACACAAAATTTCAAACTTTAAAATTGAAATAAAAATGCATTCTGATTCTTTCTATCCCAAAACCTAAAAGAAACAGAAAAATAATTGCAGTAAATGCTAAATAGAGATTATGAAGCATTAATTTTTTTTCTTTTTAAATTTTAAATATTCTAATAATCAACTCCAAACAACTCTTTGTCCAAGCTCCAGCCAAAATAAAAGCTGAAAATAATGGAGAGAATCCTAATACAAATGATACTTCAAATATATATATGGGAGTTGATAAATAATTTTCTGGCTTCCACACTTCCATTCAGTGAAGTGCAAACTGCAAATTGAGTGATATCAGTATCTGCTGCTCTCGTTATTCCATGTGCTTTTTTAATGGCAGATATCATTAAGAATAAAATTCTGTGACTGACTACACTCTAAGTTCCTATAGCGAGAACAAGAATAAATCTAAATCCTTCAATTGGATGTAGCCGTTGTCAGTCCTAAAAACCTGAGTATGTTTTTTTTTTAAAAAAAAATTTATAATCAACAAACATGAAAAATAGCATAAAAGATTTAAGAAAAGAATTTAATATGCAGCCTAAAAAAGTTCCTAATTTCAATTCCAAACCTAATAAGGAAGAGAGTATATCCAGGGAGGTAAGGGACACAAATTCGATTCATCAGACATGGAAAGCTTCAGGTTGAAGAAGAGCGAAACGGCGGAGAGCCTTCGTCGTCAAGGTGGTGGGCCCACTGTAGTGCCGCCTTTCCATGTCTAATGTTGCCCTTGTTTTTGCTGTTATTTATGCAAAAGTCGGGAAAGATTTAAGTCATGAAACTGTCGGAAGGGGCATAATAGACATTCGAAAATCATGATAGAAGGATCACACATGGAATTACCAAAGTACCCATCTGAGGACGACGAAGAGCTGCTAAACTCCCGCTTCTGCGTTGGTGGTTGTTTGTGAAATTCGTTTTTATTCATACTTGTATCATGTTTTTGCTCTTTGATAGCGTTTGCTGGTGCAATATGGTAGTTCTGTGGACGAATTTCCATTTTTCTAATCTGATTTTAGTATTAGTGTCACTTCCTCGTGCCTCTCGCAATTTAACTGCAGTCTTTGCTATAACGAGCTGGTGCAATATAATATTCATGACACTGACGTTGTCGTGTACGAGGTGGTCAAATGGCATTAATTGTCCATTATTTGTAAGAGGCCATATGATCCGTTAAATTATAAATGCATGTAGTTTAAATAAAGAAAGAATTGGCATTTTCTTTTGCAAGGCAATGATATTTGGAGGAATCCTGTATCGAAGTCGGGGAATTTCTTTCTTGTCACACCTGTTTTCGGGGGAAAATGAGTTTTTTCAACTAAAGTAACATAATTGAAATATGATTGGTTTGTTTTATTTTTTAGAGTCGTCACTTGGAATAATTGATATAGTGTTTCAAGTCACCGATTTATTTTAAATCTCAATTCAAGGAAGTTTGACTTTGTTTAAGCATGCGAAACACTTTACACTGGGTAATGAATTCTGTTAATCCGAGAGAATGTGTGAGACACTCCCGAGACCGTGATTTTAGCATGATCGCTTAACAAATTACAATTGGCTTGATTTATTCGGATTATTCATATTTTAAAACCTTTTATGCATTACTGCTTCTATACTGCTTCGAGTTATATATTTTAAATAATTATGGAGTTTATTTGAAACAAGTCACGATGTCGTGCACTTGTTGTTTTGCACACATTGCAAGCGATATAACTAATTTTTGATCAAATCGTTATTTATTATTATTATTTTAAAAGAAGAATTTAAAAGAAGAGAGTGCAATCGAGTCCTGGTTTTGGACATCCTACATATCCCGGGTTTTAAGGGAATCAGGTTGCGTGTAGTTCAAAGAGAGTGGTGGAATGATGAGTTGTAGGGTCGAGTGAGGTTCCGTCAAGGCTCCGGTAAGAATGGATCCACACTGAGGCTCAGTTGGACGTGTTTCGAGATTTGCATAAGGTAGGGTCTGTTTCTGCGGTCGCCCTTGATGGTGTTTGTGTTAAGGCTCGAATAGCTAGTGGATATGATCCCGCCACGCCTGAGGCCAACGATGACGAGGTGGACGGGGCATGGATCAGCTTGAAGAGAATGCCTGGTATGATGCTGCATACACTGAGGGCGAAGATGATGGTGGTGAGGAGGATCAAGACGGCATGGGCATCGACGGTCAGGGTGGTGAAAGTGCAGGGGTTCATAATGGTGGCAATCAGTAGTTTTTTTTGTGCACTTGTGTATTTTTGCCGGCGGCTGCACGAGCCTTTGTAAAAAAATGTTTAAGTATGAAATGCCAAGGTTGTTTTCTACATTTGTTTCCTTTCCTGTGGTTTATTTTTTGTACTTGTATGTTTTTTGGCTTCTATTTTTGGTTGCCTTTGCTCTTTTTTGTGTGTGTGTTGAGACATGGTTGAGGTCCTCGACTTCTTTGGTCGTGATCCTTCGTTAAATCGCAGCCGAGAACCGATAGGTGTTTGTTCGAACGAGGTCGAACATAACCTGAGTTTGATTATGGTCGGGGGGCCATTAGGTGTTATTTTGAGCGAGGTCGAACGTAACCTGCATTTAATTATGGCCGAGGGCCCGTGGATGTTAGTTCGAGCGAGGTCGAATATAACCTGGATTTAATAATAGATAGTCAGTTAAAACCAAAAGGAATTGTAAGTTACCTCGCCCTATCGGGAGGGGCCCCACGATGTCCATTTCTCATTTGATGAACGACCAAGGTGAGGTGACCGAGTAGAGGTGTTCACCCACTTGGTGAATCATTGGGTTGTACTTCTGGCATTGCTCGCATGTTTTCACGAAATATGCGGCCTCATTTTCATGGTAGGCTAGTAATATTCCGCTTGTATGAGGCATCTCACCAATGCTTAATTGCCGGAATGAGCTCCGCAATGACCTTCGTGGATTTCTTCAAGGACACGCCGAGTTTGGTTTGGGCCCAGGCACTTCGCTATAGGGCTGCCGTATTTTTTTGATGGCGACTGCACTTTTGGCCAGAGCTTCTATAGGGCGTACACTATCTCTGTAGGTGATACATAAAAATTGTGAGCAGATACTAGGGAGGGCATACCTCTGTCGTTCTGATGGGTTCCCGTCCTTGGTCTGGATGGACCTTCTTTGTAGTGGGGGGATGAGGCGTCGCCCGTGCTGATATATGATTGATTTCGTTCCCTGTTAGGTCGCGGAATTGGATGATCTCTTCGATCCTTTCTTGATTTAGATTGGACCGATGTTAGTTGGTAAGTTGTCCCGTTAAGATCGTCCTCATCTGCACGGACCTCGACGCATTAAGCATTGTGGATTTTGTCCTAAGTGGTTGGGGGTACTTCATCAACCGAATCAACAGTTTCCTCGTCGCCCTTGAACCATTCCTACTCAGCCCGTTCTGAAAAGCTGTGACCACCATCCCTTCGGACTCATTTGGCAAAGTCATCCTTACTCGTAGGGTATTCATAAAAACCTGAAAAACCGAACAAAATCGAAAACTGACCCAAAAAACCGATACTTTTTAGGTTTGGTTGGGTTTTGATTTTGAATTTTAAAAACCGATCAAATTTGGTTTGATTTTGGTTTTAATAAAAAAATAACCGAAAAACTCGAACCAAATCGACTATAGAAGTAGCTATTTAAATTTATTATTACACCCATATATATATATATGTGTGTGTGTGTGTGTAAAGTTTCTAAAATTTTATGGTACATATTAGTCGTTTATATTTTTAGTCTAGTTTTTGCTCTTATAATCATCTAATTCTTTGTTTTTATATTCTAGTAGGATTGGTAGTTTTATTTTGCTAAGTACAAGACTTTATTTCATGTTAAAAATAATTTATTTTTAATTGAGTAATTAAGTTATTCATCACTATTTGATTAAGTTATCATCAATAGATATTATAAATGATAGATAGTATTACGGTGAAAATGTAGTCTCCAGAATATGTGTTTGGTAGTGTGTGTCTCATATTTAAGAAAAAAATAATAAATAATCAAAAAAACCCGACCAAAACCGATACAAACTGAATCGATAATATACCGACTTAATTTGTCTGGTTTGGTTTTAATATTTGAAAAACCGACTTACTTGGTTTGGTTTCTTTTTAGGGAAAAATTGACCCAAACCAAACCATGAACACCCCCACTAACTCGGTTGAAACGGGCGAGGAAGTCCTTCAGTCCCTCTCCCAAAGATTGTTTAATAGCAAATATGCCATTCACTCTTGCCTCGGCCTTCTTGGCTCCAGCGTGGGCCATTACGAACTTGTCGATCATTTCTTCAAAGGTTTCAATGGAGCGTACTGGTAGATGTGAGTACCAGGTTAATGCCCCTCCTGTGAGGGTTTCACCGAACTTCTTCAGCAAGATGGAATATACCCATTCTTTAGCGAGGTTGTTGCTTTTTATAGCTATGACGTAATGAATCACATGATCTTCAGGGTCGCTTCTACCGTCATATATCCTGAGGTATGTAGGCATTTTAAAGGTTATTGGTATAGCATATAGGCCGCGTCATCACTGTACGACTGTTCGACGAACCGACCGGCACCCCTCTTCAGCAACAACTTATGGGCACCCGATATTTTATCGACCCTTTCTTGGTATTCTTTCATTTGATCTTGGAGCGCCTTGTTTTCATTCTCCATTTCTTCCATCCTTTTTAGAATGGCTGCAAGGGTCACATGCATTATAAATGACATTATGAGTAATACATGTTGTTGAAGGAAAAGCTGGTTGCACTGCTCGTCCACTTGTTGTATCGTGCAAGTCCATGCATTTTCTGTAGTCGTGTCCCGAGTGGGCTGGTTGAGGACCCTCGTTAGCATGTCATTTAGCCACGCTTCGAGGAGTTTTTTTTACAGTTGGGGACGTCTCTTTCCCTACAAACATGGAGGCTCCCTTACCACGAGATTTTGTGATGCTGCAATGGGGGGGGGGGGGCATCTTGCCCAGGGGAAGCGCTGGCCGTCGCGCCTTCGTCTGCCATTTCACAACTTTCTTTGATGACGTTCATGACGTTGGTTGGGAGGTAACTTATTATTTTCGCCCTTTATTCTCAGTTACCTTCCATGTTGGGATTTGTGCACACAAAAAAAAGAGATCTTGTTTTTGCTTTTTTTTAACGTTAGTGACCCGTGCTAGTTGTAGATCTAGAAGAAATAAATTTTTTTAACTAAGGAATTCCCACACCCGACGCCAAATTGTTTGACCAAATATATGACTCTCGATTCAAATAATTAAATTTATGTAATTATGGGTTAAACATAGTTAATAATAATATTTCTAGATGTAGCTTCCAAGGGTACAATAAACATTAGATGGATTTGGTTGAATAGTGGTAACACTAGGCAATAGTTGTTCCAAAAAGCATGAGTAATAATATGGCATTTAATAACAGTGAATAACAATAAATAATATTTAAGTAAATATGAGAGATTATTTACCTAATAAAGGATGAACTAGATGGTTGTTCCTCCTGACAATGATGAATTGCAGACAAATCCGTGAATGTTCGAGTTATTCTCGGATCAGATGAAAAAGTATGAAATAATAGAGACAAGAATCTCAGTGAAAAGGTGGTGTTTGTATCTTAGTAAGAAAGAGAGGATTTTTTAATCAAAGTATGTTCTCAAAAATGAATATCATATGCCCCTATCATTGTCTCTTTTTTCTATATATATGAGGCATGTTCCTAAGAAACCCTAATAATAAAAGTGTAGAGGATATTCACTAGAATATTTCATTTTAATATTCTCTGGAAAATAAGTTGTTACAGCTCTCATCATCGATATTCAACCCCGACCTCGACCCTTGTTGACATCTCGACTACGGCTCATGTCGACACTTCAGCCAAGGACTTTGTTGCTTCTTGGATGGCTTCAACTAACGTCGACTTGAAAATGCTTCCTATAATATTATCTTGGTTTAGGTACTCTAGAGACAGATTTTGCTTCATACATGTATAACATGGTTTATGTCGACATTTTTCTTATATTTTTTAGACTGCGCATTATAATTATGAGAATTCCTCCATGTTGATTTGGAGTTATTTCACTATATGACTAAAATGTGAATACTTTATCTGCGTGCTTTGCAGTGTGTTTAAAAAATTGATTTTTTTGGATTATTCCTCTATTGTCTCATGTACTTTATGCTTGCATTGTAGGGAAAATGTCCACTAAATGGATGAAATTTGAATTTAATAGTTATATTTCGAAAATTTGTATTTGGACTATAAAATTATATATTGTTTCATTCTTGTTAAATATATAAATTTAAAAAGAGCAAAGAAAAAAATAAGATAAAAAAATGTCACGACCCAGAATTCCCACCCATCAGGACCGTGATGGCGCCTAACATCACACTCGCTAGGCAAGTCAATGTTAGAGTTTTATTAACCATTTTCTTTACGTTTCGTTGATTTAAAAATTAAGTAGCTTAAAAAAGTAGAAGTAAACATGGAGCTAACAAATGATGAATTGAAAAATCGCTGCTTACAAAATTTGGAATTTTTTTGAAAGGTTACAGAAGAAGTTTTTAGGATTTTCCAACAATGCCAAGACCTCTTTACAGTGAGGGAGAGTGACCATAGCAATAGATTATTCCATGATGAATTGCATTATAATGGATGCTCAATGTTAGAGGAACATCAAGAATTATTAAGGAATTTAATGGCTGAACAAAAGTCAGTTTATGAGAAAATCATGGCAGCAGTGGATGAGGCCAAAGGTGGATTGTTCTTTTTATATGGTTATGGAGGAACTGGCAAGACATTTATTTCAAAGACTCTATCTTCAGGTATACGATCTCGAGGAGATATTGTGTTTATTGTTGCATCAAGTGGTATTGCATCTCTTCTGTTACCGGGAGGTCGAATATCGCATTCGAGATTTGCAATTCCTCTCAATCCAATTGAAGATTCAACATGCAATATAAAGTAAGGTAGTCCTTTGGCAAAGTTGATTATTTGGGATGAGGCATCGATGATTCATAGATACCGTTTCGAAGCTCTTGATCAAACACTTAGAGATACTCTTAGATTTAAAGACACATGCAGTCTAGATCGACCATTTGGAGGTAAAATAGTTGTTCTTGGTGGTGAATTCAGAAAATTTTTGCAAGTCATTACAAAAGGTACTCGGTAAGACATTGTTAATGCTTCTCCAAATTCTTCATATTTATGGCCCCATTGTGAAATCTTAAAACTAACAAGGAATATGAGATTGCAAGGAAATCGGTTAGGGGCACATTTAGATGAGTTAAAAGAATTTTCAGACTGGATTTTAGCAATTGGTGACAGAAGAATTGGAAGTTCTGCTGATAGCATTGAAAAGGTTCGAATCCCCGATGATCTTCTCATACATAACTGTAATGATCTAATATTTGCAATTGTAGAAAGTACTTATTCTGATTTATTTAAACATTCCACTGACATAGATTACCTCCAAGAAAGAGCAATTCTTGCTCCTCTTGACATGGTAGAATCTATCAATGAGTGTATAGTTTCACTCAATCATAATCCTGAGAAGACATATTTGAGTTCTGATACGATTTGTATGTCTGATCGTGCTTTTACAGCACGTACATACACTAGAATTCCTAAACAGTATTAAATATTTTGGATTTTCAAATCACTCCATTACTTTAAAGGTTTGTGTTCCTGTGATGTTACTAAGAAATATAGATCAGTCATCAGGATTATGCAATTGTACAAGGTTGATCATCGCAAGACTTGAAAATCGAGTTATTGAAGCCAAGGTTTTATCAGGTAATATGGATGGAGAAAAAGTATTTATTCCAAGAATGATGTTGACTCCATATGATTGGAGAATACCTTTTAAGTTCCAGTGATGACAATTTCCAATTATGGTGTATTTTGCCATGACAATTAAGAAAAGTCAAGGCCAATCATTGTCACATGTTGGGTTATTTTTGAAAAAATCAATGTTTACACATGAACATTTATATGTTGCTCTTTCACGGGTGACAAGTAGAAAATGGTTAAAGTTTTAGTTTGTGATGATGATGGACAAATAACAAATGAAGCTAGAAATATAGTGTACAAAGAAGTTTTTCGTAATTTAATTTAATACGTTATTATATGATTTATCATTTAATTATTGTGTATTGTTATTGTCTTCTGATCCTTTGGTTTTATGTATCATATTTTAGTTAATATTTTTAATTTGGTATAACTATGTTATGTGGCAGTTCACCGGAGGTTTATGACTACAAAGAGGTGATAAGCTTGCTCAAGGAGTCACTAGTTTGATTCAGTCACGTATTAGTCCTCCGTTGTTTTTGTGGCCTAATCCACAATGTTCCGAGCTTTTTGATGTAGAGTTGATTAGTCAAAGTTTCATTCCGAGAGATTTTGGAATAGCTGTGGATAACACTGCCATTTCAAGGATTTCTGCGATTTTTGATATTAGGAACAAATTAGGGCAGGCTACCAGGCTTTTTGATGTCGAGTTGCCAAGTCAGAATTTCATTCCAAGGGATTTTGGATTAGTGTTGATAACTCTGCAATTACAGGGGTTTCAATTTTTGGTATTGGGAACAGATTGAGTTCCCAGTTGGTATTCTGTTGTTTATATCCATATGAAATAAATTATTATTGTTTAAGTTCTTACCTAAGCATAATAAATTATTCCACCAGCTTCATCTATGGTTTAAATAGCTGAATTTATCAGCTCTCCGCAATTGACCTGTCCCTTTTCTGCCTCAACTTTGGCTTTATACTTAGTCGTGGAGCATTCCGAGTATTTGCTTTAGGGATCGTTCATGCACATCTCCTAGGCTAATAGACAAAGCTTGTGGAATGGTAGAAAGCGTAAAATTTTTCAATTACCACGAATGCCAGACAATAATAAAGAGATCCTTAACAGGAAGTCAACTTTTGCAGATACATTGCCCCATACATTTTAATTATTTATTTAAGCACATGCTTCATATCAAGCAAATTGTATAGCATCATTATTTTTTGTGGAACATTCATATCAACCAAATTGTATAGTATTATTATTATTTTTTATGGAACATTTATTAGAAGATGGAATGAAAGTTTTACTAGAGTCTTAAAATATTTTTAATGTTTGGTTGTAAAGATTGTATTAATACTAATATGTTAAACTTTACAGTGTAGATCATTCTTTTTAATTATCCGCACATCGCGCGGGGCACTAATTCTGTTCAACACATCTTTGTTTTCAACATGATTCTGTTACATTCTTTCTCTATGTCTTAACTGTCTATGACTAACTTGTTTAGTATACTCCTAGTTGTTCTGGACATTTGTTGTACAAATTTCCCTGTTTATGTGGTCTCTATCCTATATGTTTCCCAATCCCCTTCAGCCCTTGTTTGTAAGCCTGCTTGTTAAGTGAATCTAGGTAGTCCTTGATTAATTTGGTTGTTTGCTAAGTGTGTTTTTCTCAAAATGATTTCAAAACTATTGCTCCTACTCCTAGAATTCTTCTCAAAAACTGGTCACTCCCAGTATTCTTTGAAAAATAAAACTATTTCTGAATCTTTTCACTTCTAACTGTTTTACCAAGTCTTTCAACATTAGTTCAAGCACTCTCACCCTACTCTTAGAATACTAGGTTCTGCACTCCGACATGTGTATTGCCTTGAGATCCTTGAGATCTCTCTGAACTCTGGCATGTCAGAGTTGGCATTTCCGCACTGCACCTAAATCAGTTATCATTTGAGAAAAGGTCTAGGTGTGAGCACTGCGTGGGATCCTTGAGATCCTTAGGGAACTCTGACACACCTGGACACAAAATTGGCTATGGAACTTTGGTATTTGAGGCTATTGGAGGCTTGGAAGTCATTTGGGACTATTGTAGACTCTATATAGATTAACTCCTATTTATTTATGTATTTTTATTTAATTCATTGGTCTATAATAATTATTGTATACAACATTGGGGTGATTAGTAAAAAAGGTATGGGTAGTTATGTATATGTTGGGTAAATCGGGTAGATGCCATGCCTATAAGATTGTGTTAATTCATATGTATTTGCTATGTTTGCTTTACTTCCACAATATTAGAAACCATGCCTATAAGATCTAAATGGCTTTAATAATAGAAATTATGTCTATAGGGTTAAAATCAGCTTTATATTTAAGTATCATGCCTATAGAGATAAAGTAATTGAGGTTCAGTTTTCGTTACATCATGTATTCACATTCTTATTCTTAGAAATCATGGCTATAAGTTCAAGAGTTAGATTTTGATAATTAGATACCATGCATATAGGAATTAAAATTAGATCTAGTAGAAATTATGCCTATAGAACTTAAAACCCAGTTTAATTCATGTTTGTTCATTCTGAATTGGTTTAATTAATCTGCCCATTTCTTTAAATGAGTTTTCAAATACTTGCTTAAATTAATGCTGCTAGAAAGCATGTTTATAGGATCTCAAGTTGTCCATTTAAAAACTGTTCACTATTTTACTGCATCAATATATATATCATGCTCTTAGGACATCACCGTTATGCATTTAGGAAAGCCTATGGGGTGATTAAAACTCTGTAACTATAAAACTGCGCTTTTTTATTTAAAGCTACTCGTATTCACGTGTGTAAAATCAGTAGGCAAGCTAATATGTCTTTGACACTTGGTCTTAATTCATGCTGTATACTTCCTGCTCACCTAGATATCATGTTCTAAGTTTTATTAAATACCCGAAACACTTGTTTGAGACGTGCATTTATTTGTTCTGCTTGCGGAGGTAAGAATGTGAGCCATTATTTGTTCTCTCTTTGTGTGCAGTCCTAACTATTTTGATTGGCGCTTAGAGTTTTATCCTTTAAATAACTTAGGATGGTCTAGAACTGCCCAAAAAGTAGAGGTCCTAAATACCTCCAAGTCCATGAGGAAGGGACGGGTAGTGCGCACATATGACGTTTTCAAGGTTTGATAGAGCACTTTAGGCTATGACCAAATGGGAGGAAATTGGGTAGTAAGTATATGATGACTACACACTAATATCACGTGTAGCCCCTTATTGAGGAGTGATTACCGGTCTTTGTGTGGGGTGATCCTGTAGGCTAACCAACCTAGGACCCTTCTTTCCCAATTCCCGATGTTTAGACTTTACTTTTCTCTATATATGCAACTTGTTCAAGTGTTTTCCTTTTGTATCATTACTTGAATCATACAATGTCATAAACATGTGTTTATTTTGCAAGTATGTGTTTAAACTATTTATTTGTTAAAATGACTAATTCATAAGTATAAGTTCGGCCGGGACCCACCGTTGTGGACCGAGAGGGGTGCCTAACACCTTCCCTTCAAGTTTATTTCGAGCCCTTACCTTAAATCTCTGGTAATGCAAACTAGTCTAAGAGTTAATCGCTCTAGGTACCCTAACACACCATAATCTGTTAGGTGGCGACTCTTCAAAACCCAAATTCCCAAAAGGAAATGAGTTATTACCCTCTATGAACGTCGAAACCCAGACTTCTCTACGTGGAGAAAAAAGGGGGCGCGACATATGGCTCGTACGCCCAGGGAAGATCCATCACGGAATATATACATCTCTGACATCAGTTACTCATTACTGAGGAAGGCCATTCCAGCCTATGGAGAAGGTCCCTCTCCAGATAATAACAATAACAACCTCACAACCACTCGGTACCATACATGGCTCACAAGTCCCAGGGAAGATCCATCCCTGAATATATACACATCACAGACCAACAGTCTCCATTACCGAGGAATAGGCCAATCCATCCATCATGGAGAAGATCCATCTCCAAATAATAAGTACTTCAGACAAGATCCATGTCCAGGGAAGATCCAACTTGTCACGACCCAAATACGACCCATCGTGATGGAGCTTATCGTGAAACTAGGCCAGCCTCAACTCAACCTTCAACACGGTAATAATAAGTTTGAAAATATTTATGAAAGCTTTTAACAGTTAAAGAACTATTTGATACATAAGAAATTTTCTGAAATAGATACAATCTAGCCAGAGGCGTATTCAGTTTGGGAGATATGGGTTCATGTGAACCCATACTCTTCTCCTTAAATCATGTATAATAATATGTTATTTCTTCAAAATTACTTAAATAGATGCGTGTGAACCCATGCTCAAAGACTTTTATGGTGTAACTATTACTGGGCGCACCTTTAAAAGTGAAATTAGCGGTTCAAATCCCACTCCGTATGCTCTTATTTTCAGCATGGAGTATAAATATATGTGAAAATTACTAAAATTTTAAAAAGAATATAATTTTGAACCTATAATTTTAACAGTGTAGTGGGTTCATGGTAAAAGACTAAAGTTATACCCGTCAAATATAAATTCTAGTTGCACCTCTTTACAATAGTGCACCCATCCTCTTGAAATCCTGGATTCGCCTCTGAATCTAGCCCAAAATCGGGGTGTCACTAAGTGCATGAGCGTCTAAGGAAAATATATAGTCTCATATAATGTCTAAGGGAACAACTGAAATACAACTGGAAAATAGGGTGGAGAGCAAAGGCCTGCGAATGCCGTGCATATACCTTAATAATCCTCTAAGTCAGAAGCCTCGATCAACCACTGCCACATGATCCAAAGTGCCTGAATCTGCACACGAGGTGCATAGTGTAACGTGAATACACCAACTCAGTAAGTAACAAGTCTAACCATTGGACTGATAGGTAGTGACGAACTCAAATTCCTCAAGGATAACAGAAATAATGTACATAAACGTAGGCATGTTCTCAATTAAATAAACAACTCGAATAGTAAAACAGAGCAAGTATGAACAAGGGAAAGAAGTGTACTCTACTACATGTACATGTCAATGCACATGCTGAATGGAATGTACCATGCCGAGTGCCTCATGTACCCAAAATCTTAAATGCTCATCCACTCAATGTTGTATATGGCTCCTACGGCCTAGGGAAGATCCATCCCGGAATATATACATCTCTGACATCAGTCACTTAGTACTGACGATGGCCATTCTAGCCACCACGGAGAAGGTCCATCTCTAGATAATAACAATAAAAACCTCACAACCACTCGGTACCATATATGTCTCACAAGGCCCAGGGAAGATCCATCCCAGAATATATACACATCACAGACCAACAGTCTCCAATATCGAGGGACAGACCAATCCATCCATCATAGAGAACATCCATCTTCAGATAATAAGTACTTCGGACAAGATCCAGGTCAAGAGAAGATCCATCCCTCAATAATATCAATTGCGCTCACTAGGGGTGTAAAAACTCTAGATGGGCTTCTCTCTTAGCCCAAGCGTTATAACAAGCCAACGAAGGCATGTTCAACATCTCGCGGCGGCGTGCAGCCCGATCCCATACTGTCACTTAATATCAGGCTCTTGGCCTCATTGAGTCATCACTCTCCAGTCTCACACACACGGGCTAAAAATGTCATGATACTAACCCGGACAATGATATGATATGTCAAATAACAATAATCGAGATTGAGGCATGATATAATATGCATGAATGAGACTGAGTACAAAATATCATGAAGCTAATAGATATGACAGCAAGAAATGACCTCTCGGGTCTCTGCAGTATTGGCGTGAAGCCTTAACATATTGGCATGATTTTTAGCTCATTAACTTAATCACATAAGTACAACACATATATCAGCAAGAAAGAGTCACTAAGCGGTTCCATGGAATGACCTAGGCCGCAATTTCTCACGGTGCACGCCACACGCTCGTCACTTGGCATTTGCGTCACCTCAATAGCAATCATAGAATGCATAGTTCGGGGTTCCAAACACTGAGAACCAAGTTTGGAAGCATTACTTACCTCAAGCCAAGCCAAAATCTAGCCTGCGATGCCCTTGCCTCTCGATTCGGACTCCAAATGCCCCGAATCTAACCAAAATCAGTATATAACCATCAATAAATGCTAAAGTAGTGAAACCCATACGAAAATAATCAAGTTACATAAAAAAATCCCAAAATTGGTCAAACCCGACCCGCGGGCCCACACCTTGGATTCCGATAAAAATCACATCATTAAAATCCTTATCCTCCCACGAGTCTATACATACCAAGAACATCAAAATCAGACCTCAAATGGCCCCTCAAATCACCACTCAAAACTCTCTTAAACTCAAGCCCTAATCCTACATTTTTAGGCTTTAAATCTTACCAATTACATGATTAAACAATGGAAAAATCACCATAAACACAAATAATAAGGCCCAAATAACTTACCTCATTGAAAATCCTTGATTCCTCTTGAAAATAACTGCCCAAAGCTCAAATCCCGACCAAAAAGGGTGAAGAATGACCAAAAAATCGCGAAAGAGCCTTTATATACACTCTGCCTAGCACTTCCGCATTTGCGGTCCCCATTACACATATGCGGAGCCGCATCTATGCAAAATCCTCTGCTTCTGCGGTCATCGCAGATGTGGGGACCAAATCGCACCTGCGACCCCTATTGCTCACCTGCGCTACATAACCGTTTCTGCGGACCTCACACCTACGGTCCCCAATCCGCAGGTGCGGAAATAACTGGAACAACAAAATCTACAGCACAACTCAAATTCCAAACTTCCCGTCAACCAATTCAAACCATCTCGAGGCCCTTGAGACCTCAACCAAACATACCGACAAGTCACATGACATCATTCAAACTTAGTCAAGCCTTTGAATTTCTTAAGACAACACTAAAACACCGAATCAACCTCGGATTCAAGCCTAAGAACTTATAAACTTTCAAATTCCACAAACAATGTCAAAACCCATCAAATCATCTCCGAATGACCTGAAATTTTGCACACACATCAGAAATGACATTACATACCTACTCCAAATTTTGGAATTCCATTCCGACCCTGATATCAAAATTTCCAATGCCGACCGGAAAACGCCAAATTTCCAATTTAGCCAATTCAAGCTTAAATCTATTACGAACCTCCAAAATACATTTCGAACACGCTTCTAAGTCCCAAATCACCTCATGAAGCTATCTGAACCATAAAAACCAAGTTCCAAGATCATTTACTCACAAGTCAACTTCCGATTGGCTTTTCCAACTTTATAATCAACTTAAGAGACTAAGTGTCTCATTTCTCTCTACAATCATTCTGAACCTGAGCCAATCCACACCACAACATAAAAAAGCTGAACCACACAAAATAAAGCTAAAATAAGGAAAACAGGGAACCCTCGAAATGACTGATTGGGTCGTTACAGTAATGCAACTCTATAGGCCACCCCTCTTATTCGCTCAAGGATCTCAAAAGGCCCGATATACCTAAGGTTTAACTTGACCTTCTTTCCAAACCTCATTACACCTTTCATGGGTGATACCCAAAGAAACACTCTCTCTCCGACCACATAATCCATATCCAAACCTTACGATCGACATAACTCTTTTGCCTGGAATGAGCCGAGCGAAGTCTATCCCGAATGATCTTAACCTTATCCAAGGCATCCTATACCAAATATGTACCCAATAACCTAGCCTCCCCTTGCTCAAACCATCCAACTGGTAATCGACACTGTCTACCATATAATGCCTCATAGGGAGATATTTGGATGCTCGACTAATAACTGGTGTTGTCGGCAAACTCCGCTAACAGAAAGAACTAATCCCAAGAACCTCCAAAGTCAATAACACAGGCCCTTCGGAATAGTATGCTCGAATTGTCCGTCTCTTTGAGGATGAAATGATGTGCTCAATTCGACCCGCATACCTAACTTACGATGTACTGCCCTCCAGAAGTGCGAGGTAAACTGCGTACCTCGATCATAAATGATAGACACGGGCACAACGTGAAGACGAACAATCTCACGGATATAAATCTCGTCCAACCTCTCCGAAGAATAGGAAACTACCACATGAATGAAATGCTGACTTAGTTATTCTATCCACAATAACTCAAACAACATCGAACTTCCTCTGAGTTCGTGGGAGTCCAACAACGAAATCCATAGTGATACGCTCCCACTTCCACTCAGAAATCTCTATCTTCTAAAGTAACCCACCAGGTCTCTGATGCTCATACTTTACTTGCTGACGATTTAGACACCGAGCTACATATGCAATAATATCTTTCTTCATCCTCCTCCACAAATAATGCTGCTGCAAGTTTTGATACATCTTGGAGTTACCCACATGAATAGAATACCAGGAACTATGAGCCTGCTCTAGAATCAACTCACAAAGCCCATCCACATTATGCACACAAACACGACCCTACATCCTCAAAACTCTATCATATCCAATCGTAACCTACTTGGTATCACCGTGCCGCACTGTGTCCCTAAGGAGTAACAAATGAGGGTCATTATACTGCTGCTCCTTGATACACTCAAATAAGGAAGACCGAGCGATTGTGCAAGCTAAAACATGAATGGGCTAAAAAACATCCAACCTCACGAACAAATTAGCTAAGGTCTCACTGACTGGAATGTATGCAAGACTGCCCATACTAGCCGACTTTATACTCAAGGCATTTGGCCACCACATTGGCCTTTCCAGGATGATACAAGATGGTGATATCATAGCCTTTCAATAGCTCCAACTTCCTCCTCTGCCTCAAATTTATCTCCCTTTTATTCAACAAATATTTCAAACTCTTATGATCCATGAATACCTCACACGACACGCCATATAGATAGTTCCTCCAAATATTCAGCGCATGAATAATGGCTGCCAGCTCCAAGTCATGAACAGGATAATTCTTCTCATGAACCTTTAATTGCCGTGAAGCATATGCAATAACCTTGCCACCTTGCATCAATATTGCACCAAGTCCCATATGAGATGCGTCACAATATACTATATAAGGCCCTGAACTTGTGGGAAACACCATTACCGGTGTCGTAATCAAAGCTGTCTTGAGCTTCTGAAAGCTCGCTTCACACTCGTCTGACCATTTGAACGAGGCACCTTTCTAAGTCAACCTGGTCTACGGGGATGCTATGGATGAAAACCCCTCTATAAACTGAAGGTAATAGCCTGCCAAACCCAGCAAACTACGAATCTCTGTGGCTGAAGTAGGTCTAGGCCAATTTTGAACGGCCTCAATCTTCGTATGATCCATCTGAACACCCTCTGATGATACAACGTGATGCAAGAAAGTAACTGAACTCAACCAAACTCACAAATTGAAAAATTAGCATATAATTGGCTGTCTCTCAGAGTTTGAAGAATGATCTGAAGATGCTGCTTATGCTCATCTCGACTACAAGAGTATATCAAGATATCATCAATAAACACAATCACAAAGGAATCCAGGTATGACTTAAACACTAGTTCATCAATCCATAAATGTTTTTAGGGCATTTGTCAAGCCAAATGACATCACCATCGAATCCAAAAAGCTATCTTAGGGACATCAGATGCCCATATTTAACTAATGGTATCCAGACCTCAAATCGATCTTTGAAAACACCTTGGCACCCTGAAGCTGATCAAATAAGTCATCAATCCTCGGTAATGGATACTTGATCTTGATGGTGACTTTGTTCGACTACCGATAATCTATGCACATCCTCATTGATCCATACTTCTTTTTTATAAACAACACGGGCGCACCCCAAGGTGAGACACTGGGTCTAATAAATCCCTTATCAAGCAAATCTTGCAACTGTTCCTTCAATTCTTTCAAATCTGGCGGGCTCATACGGTATGAAGGAATAGAAATGGGTTGAGTGTCCAGAACCAAATCAATATATAAGTAAATATCTCTGTCGGGTGGCATCCCCGACAGGTCTGCAAGAATACCTTTGGAAACTCGAGAACAACTCTGCGCTATAATCACGAATATAAGCCAAATAATCCAAACACCCCTTCTCGACCATACGTCGAGCCTTCATATAAGAGATAACACTGATAGTAGAATGACCAGGAGTCCCTTTCCACTCTAATCGAGGCAACTCAGGCAAGGGTAAGGTTACAGTCTTGGCATGATAGTCCAATATAGCATGATAAGGTGACATCTAATCCATCTCCAAAATGACATCAAAATCCACTATAACGAGAAGTAGGAGATCTATGCTAGTCTCAAGACCCCAATAATAACCTCACACGAGCGATAGACACAATTTACAATAATAAAATCCCTCACTGGTGTGGACACATACACGGGAGCACTAAAATAATCACGAGGCATAACCAAATATGAAGCAAAATAAGATGACACATAGGAGTATGTAGACCCTGGATCAAGTATAACCGAAGCATCTTTACTACAAACTGAAACAGTACCTGTGATAACAACATTGGATGACTCAGCCTCAGACCTGGCTGGGAAAGCATTTTTTAGTATTTTTATTCTAATAAACTGAATTCACGCATCTAATTTGTGTGATTGGCATGCACTATTGCCACATCACACACGGCGTTTCCAGACAAGCATGGTCAACGATCAGACTTATTTAATAATACTTAATTTTCTCAAGTTTGAGTATCTAAATGGGAAAATTATAAATTTGTGTATCAAAACGACAATTGGGTGCAAGTTTAAGTGGCCAGGAGGCATGTATGCCAATTATATTTATTGAGGGTATAATATCATTTATTTAATTTTTAGATAATCAAATTAGATTTATTATGGATAGTTACTATCCTTGACCGGGTGGTTAAGAATATTACATATATATTGTTAGGCATCGTTTGGTTGGAGTTATAGAAAATATAATCTTCACATAAAAATCAGAATTAGTTTATACAATCTGTAATTGGAATTTGAGTAGATTTTTAATCTCCTAATAAAAATAATTATTAGTTTTTTTGCATAAGTTATTTGAACATTTACGTACTATTAGTCTCAAGGTACGAGCGATGCACGTTTATTCTATCTCAATGACTACTAATTTATTTAAAATTTGTGTTTATTTAATAAAATAAAAGTATAAGTTCCTAAAGATAATTATATATGTTAAATGTGCATAATAAGTAAATAAATATAGAAGCTCTCGTAAAAATCCTCAATCACAAGTCAATAATTCAACTTAAAATTTATTTCAGTTTAATAATATTATAACTTTAATTTCACAAGTTATCATGCTTCTTTTTTCAGTTTCAGCAAGAACAAGTCCTTAACAACCTTATAACTTTAATTTCACAAGTTATCATGCTTCCTTTTTCAGTTTCAGCAAGAACAAGTCTTTAAAAATCTAAATAGTGCTAAAAGATAACTTAAAATATATAACCAGGCAACTAATAATCTACAACTTTCATATGATCACTAAATCAAATTAAATAGCAATGAAAAAAAATACATTTAAAAGGATACTAAACCAAGCTTGTGAGAGAATTTATAATTGAAAGAAGACTTTTCCATGACATATTAACTCCAGAGAATGACTTACAATTAGAATTAAAAAAAAGTAGTCTCGTGCATAAGGCATCTCTCATAATTTAAGTGAATGATATATATATATATATATATATATATATATATGGGTTCAAAAATACCTGAATCTGCATATAAGGTGCAGGGAGTAAAGTGAATACTCCAACTCAGTGAGTAATAAAGGTAAATAATAACTGAGCAGTAAGAAATCACGTAAAGCATATCAACATGCAGTATAGAAGCAATATAACACCATTTAAGAAAGCAATGTAGCTGTGAAATCTCTTAAAAACATCTTAGCTCAGTTCAAACTCCTTTGAAAGTGATTTTTCCAACAGTTACACAAATGAATGCAAAATAATTAGTGCAGATAAGCACAGAAATCCGCCCCTCGGCACAAACACTCAATCAACAGGTAATGCCAGGCAATTAAGAGGATAAACACATAAAGTTTCGCCCCTCGGGCACAAATGCACAATCAACAGGTAGTGACAGGCAATTAAGATAAAGTAAACACATACAAGGTTTGCCCCTCGGGCACAATCTCAGATCATTACCAATCCCTCGGGCTATATCTCACATCACAATGGGTACCTGTGCTCACTGGGAGGTGTGCAGACTTCGGAAGGGGCCCTTTACGACACAAGCGCAATATCAAGCTATCTCGTGGCATCAAATCTGGTCCCTCGGCCTCATATCAGTCAAACCACCTCGTGGCGTATATATCTCAGGCCCTAGGCCTCATAAACAATATTGTCACACCTCCTTTTTTATACTACTATACCCGTGGAGGCGTAGAAGAGTTTTTTCCAATTTAAGGACAGTCGGAACGGGATTTATTTATTTTAAAAATTCAGAGTCGCCACTTGAGAATATAATGGTGTCCCAAGTCACCGGTCTAATCCCGAACCGAGGAAAGTTTGACTCTGTTACAGTCTGCGAACTAGAAATCTGGATAAGGAATTCTGTTAACCCGGGAGAAGGTGTTAGGCACTCCCGAATTCCGTGGTTCTAGCACAGTCGCTCAACTGTTGTATTTG
>MU683408.1:88523-115771 GCA_026770625.1 Nicotiana glauca
ATTACTACTGTATTTAATATTCCACATATTTTCTTTGTATTTTTCTTTTAATTTTTTCTGATTTTTCTAAAATTAAAGAGTAATTTTCCTATTTTTGGTATTTTCTAATCAACACAAAAATGTATTTTATTTTAATTTCCTTATAAAAACAAACAGTGGTATTTCTACACAATTATCAACAAGTTGCCACACAAAAATCATTTTTGTATATATATTTTTTGGAATAATTTGCTAGGGGCAAAAATCACGTGCTCACAAATATCAACAATCCATCTCGTGGCGTATATATCTCAGGCCCTCGGCCTCATAATCACGTCAGTATCTCACTGCTGCGGCGTGCAGCTCGACCCAAAATTATCCTCACAATACAGGCCCTCGGCCTTACTTAGTCAAAATCACATAAGCCGCCAGGGCAACAGTAAAAAACATGATGCTCAGCCCAAAATATTATTTGACATTTCAAGTGTTAAAGCAAAATAAACATGGCTGAGTTTGGAAAACAGTGTAGAATAATATGACTGAGTTCAAGTACAAAGTCAAATAGTGAGGAAATATCAATAAAAATCCCCGAAGGGTTCAAATAATTGGCACAAAAAAAGTCAAATAGTGAGGAAATATCAATAAAAATTCCCGAAGGGTTCAAATAGTTGGCACAAAGCCTAAATATAGCATTCAACCCAAATCATGATAATAGCAAATAAGTTTCAGTCAGATATGCGGTAAAATCATCAATCAGGACGGACCAAGTCACAATCCCCAATAGTGTACGACCCCACTCTCGTCATCAAGCGTGTGCCTCACCTCAATATAGCGCTACGATGTGCATTACGGGGTTTCAAACCCTCAGAGCATCATTTACAATCATTACTCACCTCGAACCGGCTAAATCTCTAGCTCGCAACGCCTTTGCCCCTCGAATTGGTCTCCACGCGCGTTTATCTGTCCAAAATCAGAACGAATATGTCACAATATGCTAAGGGAACAAAGCCCAAATGAAAACAATCAAAAACTACCAAAAATCCCGAAATTAGCAAAACCTGAGCCTCGGGCCCACTTCTTAAAACTCAGAAATTTTTACATCAACGGGTTCCTTATCTCCCCAAGAGTTCATACATACCAAAAGTTTTCAAATCCGACCCCAATTGGTCTCCCCAAGAGTTCATACATACCAAAGGTCTGACTCATCCTTCATCGCGAACGCGGTCAAACCCTTGTGTTCGCAAAGCACAAACTTGCATTGACCAACTTTTACTCAACACGAACGCGACACACCAATCGTGAACGCGATGCTTTCATCTCCTACACCTTCGCGAATGCGACACCCTGCACGCGAACATGAAGAACAAAATCCCTCGACCCCAAATTACTCTACGCGATCGCGAGTGCCCTTTCGCGAACCCGATGCACAACTTTCCAACCCTCCGCAAATGCGAAGACCTCTCACGAACGCGAAGGCTAAATTCTGTCCTTCCAGAATTCCTTCTTCGCGAACGCGAGGCTCCTCTTGCGAACGCGAAGAGATAAATCTCTGCAACACTGAACCTGCATTTTCTGCAATTTTCCAAACTCCAATATGGTCCGATTGACCATCTGAAACTTACCCTAGGCCCCCGAGAACACAACCAAAGGCACCAACACATCCTAAAACCTTATTCAAACTTTTTCCAATCATCAAAACACCTCAAACAACATCAAATTACCCAAAACACATCGCATTCAAGCCTAAGTTTCTAAAAATCTTCCGAAATATACTTTCGATCAAAATACCAACCAAACCACGTCCGAATGACCTAAAATTTTGCACACACGTCCCAAATGACAAAACGAAGCTACTAAAACTCTCCGAATTCCATTCCGACCTCTATATCAAAATCTCACCTATCAACCGGAAAACTCCAAAATCTCAATTTCGCCAATTCAAGCCTAAACATTCCACGGGATTCCAAAAAGCATTCCGATTAAGCTCCTAAGTCCCAAATCACCTAACGGAGCTAACCAAATCATAAATATTCTGATCCTAGATCTTATACAAACAAGTCAACTCTTGGTCAAACCGTTCAAAATTTTAAGCTTTAAACTGAGAACTTTTCTTCCAAATTCATTCTGATTAACCTAAAACCAAAACCAACGATTTACATAAGTCATAATACACCACATGGGGCAAGTCATGCCTGAGAACTGGCGAGCAAAGTGCAAAAGCTCAAAATGACCGGTCGGGTCGTTACATCCTCCCTCACTTAAACATACGTTCGTCCTCGAAAGTGCCCAGAGTTGTTCTAAAAGCCAACCAATCGCTGAATAACCTTACCATGCATATACCCGGGGGTGATCCCACGTCACCCTATCTTATATAGGTCCGATAACATATTGTAACTAAAATTACACAATCCAATCTAGACCATAAACCATAGAACCACATTCTCATTTATGAAACTATCAATACGATCAAAACCTCACACCTATACTCTGAATAAGCTTGAACTGGCTATAATAACCCATGCCTACAACCTCAGGTGCAATTATATGATATACCACTTAACTCAAACACATGTAGCTATAACTTCCATTCACCGCAGTTGCACACAATACCCGAATACCGATAGAAAACCTCTTATCAACTAAAGTTTCATTCAAAAACTTATATATATATATATATATATATATATATATATATATATTGCCAATGATAACTAGATCACACAGTAAGCCATAAAAATTTCTCAGATCAACCATTCATGAAGCACTTCTCCTTGGCAATTACCATTGCAATTTTTCCAAGCCGAGCCTCGATATTATCCTTCTAACATGCTGAAATCAAATTTATTCGTATTCATTAATGATCCCGACGATCTCTTCTGATCCAACACACTGCTCTGGTGACATGACACATCAATACAGGCCTAAGCCACAACTGGCATAATACGCGCACCAAATAACAACAGTTCGAACATACTCAAATCATGAAAATGACTCTAATGAAAGAGCTGTTTCTCAAGCTCACCAGAACCACCACAACACAAGGTTGAGAACCCGTCCCACATCATAGAAATAGAACACACGAATCTAACCCGCAAGGTCATATCTCCATATAGCTTCGCTGCAATGCGCGATCCTATCCAAACACTGCTCCAACATGGAACACCTCAAGTCACTATGCTCGAAATCGACAACGACGTACAATTTGATGTATGGAACCAAGGAAAATTATTACACTCACGGTGAAACAAATAACATATACCATGCAAACCCGATAGGAATAACCGATACACCATTCACCGAGCAACACCCAATTACTCTTCCCGCTCGACTTCCTATGAGACCCCAAATGAACCGCACCATATGTGCCCATAACCAACAAATCATAGCGTCTCGCAACACAGAAAGGTAACTCATAGAGCTCCCCAAATCTCTAATAAGCTCAATAACGGTCGAATCAACACATCCCTCAACAATACAATTCGAGGCCAACTAAGCCGACTCAAGCTAGAACACACATCCATATTGACATGCCAACGAACTCCTTATCAAGGAAACCAGAAGCTGCTCCTTCCACTCCTATAACTCTGTCGGTGCCATACAATATGGCGCCACGCATAAAATCAATACCGAAATAAACAACCTTGCCCGGCAACATTCCCAGCCATAAGAAACACATCCGAAAAATCCCTCACCACTGGAACTGAATCAATGGTAGAAGCCTCTGCACTGATATCCATCACAAAGGCCCAAATAAGAAAGATAATCCTTCCCAGCCGTCTGCTGGGTCTTCAAAATATAAAACCACTCTACTATGACATAATTCATCGCACCTCGCCACTCAATCTGTGGCATTTCCGGCATGGCCAATAGTGTCGCCTTAGCGCAATAGTCCAGAATGACACAACACGGAGACAACCAGTCTGAGCCCAATAGTGTCGCCTTAGCGCAATAGTCCAGAATGACACAACACGGAGACAACCAGTTTGAACCCAATATCACTTCCAAATCCAACATACCAAGCACAAAAGATATGCTCGGGTCTCCAGACCTTGATAGTCACTAGACAGTGCAGATACACGCGAACCACAACCACAATATGGCCTAAACATGAGAACTCCCAGTCTCGAATTCTGTATAGCACACAAATCACCATACCTGATCCCAATATCACCGCCCGAATGCATGCCACACCTCAAATACCCAATCATTCCATGAAAGATATTCTAAAATTCCCCTGTGCTATCAAGCAAACTCAAATATCAGCAGTCGATCTAACAAGAAAGTATCACAGTTCTACCGAAGTACCATCAACTTAATCACATTGACTTTTCTGAAACATATACCCTCGTCAAACCACTCTGATTAGAAGTTCCATTTTCTTAATCATCTGAAGATCATTACCCCCAATCATCTGAAGCTCATTTCTCTAATCACCTAAGACTTCCTGTGCTGCCTAAGAATTTTATGACTTTTCATTCAGAACTGAACCGTAACGTTACACACGCAAATCTCAATCCTCTACAGCATACTGCATAAACTATACCATCCTAAGATAACATGAGAACTTCATCTCCCTTTCGAGCCACAAATACCTACGTACTCAACTAGTCAAGAACTTTCCATTGGTCTCATATAGAAGTAAATCACTATACATCGCATGCTCCGCATGCCTATATAAAATATACATCTCCAAACTGCGGTAAAAACCATCAAGAACTCTCCGAGTTCCCCTTGCCCAAATCGGACATGCTAGGACTGAATCCTTCTAACTCAACCAAGCCAAGCAAGCCATCAAAACCTAAGAGCATTGCTGCAAAATACCTATAAGAACTCATTACCTCGAACACACCCAAGGAACAAATTATATCCTTACCATACCTGTTCGGTCTACTACTAAGCTACCCCATCTATCTAAATTTTCTTCTAATTCATCTTCAACTTGATATCCCCTCTTGCTGTAGCACCACAATTTCTCAACCCAGACTTGTGATATTAGGCTAGATATATGTCATTTGACAATGGTTTTTGCCCCAACTTGATTATGTTTCAATGCTCTAATATAATTAAATGATGAAAAATGAGCTCTAAATTGTGTTACCGGAATGAAGAGCATCTATGAGGCCTTAAACCAGTGATTGGAGCTATATTGAAGCAAGAAACACCCCTAGGAGCTGAACAAGCAAGATGACGAGAATAAAAGAACCAAAAAATGAGACTGGACTAGCGCACCCAGGAGCGCGCGATCGCGCTAGTCCAGATTTCGCAATAGATTTGTCAGGGGTAATTTTGGAAGCCTGGGGGGGGGGGGGNCTTTTATTAGCTAAGAACAAGAATAGGAAAGGAAAAGAGCTAAGAAAAATTATCTTTAGCAAGTTCTTCTCTTCCTCCTTTTGTTTTATTGATTTTTAATGAAATTTATTATTATGATGTTTATTATTGTTATGAGTAGCTAACTCTTCTAATCTAAGGTTTTGGTTGAACCCATTGTGGATGAACTTGTTGTTAAAATTATATAGTTTTGAGTTGGTTGTTATTCTCTATTTGTTAAACTACGTTTTGATTTTAGTTAGTTGAAAGGATCCTCAATTAGCCATTCCTATTAATTATGTATCTACTTGAGAGAGAGTGCATATTTGAGTAATTGTTTGAACAACATCACTCCCGAGTATAGACGAGAGTCATAACCGAGGGTTTAGAGGTTGGAGTAGAGATATCGATACCTCAGGTGCGATCTAAGTGAATTGTAATGCGAATCTAGCTAGCGTAGCTTGAGAGAGTGCGTCTAGTAAATTATCATAATTACTTGAGAGAGAGTTATGATAGTTGGAGAGTTTATGATTGATAGAGATAACTAATTCATAGCTATAAGAAATATACGACTACAGAAATCTACAACGGGGGAAACCATTACCTTAGGACTTTATTCTAATTGTCTACAATTGCGTATTAATTAACCTTCGTTTTATTGATTCCACTAGTTGTCGTAGTAATTATAACACCACTTGTATTCATAAAGTTTGAGAAGGTTGACTAAGTAGAATTTAGTACTTCAAAGACTTATTTCGATACGTTAATTCCCTGTAGGATTCGACTCGGGATAAAATACCCCTAATTATATTTGCAACGCCCGCATAGTCTTTTAACAGGCTTAGTTGAGCGTGATCAAATTTTGGCTCCGTTGCCGGGGAACCAAACAATATTATCAATTTTAGCTGAAGAAGACTACAAGATTCTTAGTGTAGTTAATTTTCTCTACTCCCAATTTTTACATTGAAATTTTTGACATTTGTTGAAATGGTTGCACAGGTGCATGCCTAGAAACTCATCGAGAACTGGTGAAGTATTTGAAGCATTTTCAGATCCCGAAAAGATTTTCAAGGCTTTGAACCTGTCTAACCGGAGAAGCAGACAACAACAAACAACTGACCCAATCGAAACAGCAATAGGAGACCACGAAGAACACCCAGCTGTACCAATAGTACCAATGGCACCTCTTGTGCACGAGGCGGTTCTTTATGATTGGGCATAACCCACAGCTGAGAATTTGGCCACCTCAATTTTAGTCCTACAGATACAAGCTGAATCATTCCAAATCATGAATAACATGTTGCATTTTTTGCAAAACAAGGGACTATTTTTGGGGTCGCAAGTCAAAGATCCTCAACAGCACCTGAAAATTTTTTTGTCAATCTGCAAAACCCAAAGACATCCCAATGTAACTCTAGAAGCAATCAAGTTGTTATTGTTCCCATTTTCATTAACAGTAGCTGCTCAGACCTGGTTAAACTCACTCCTCATAAACTCCATAACAACTTGGGAGGAGTTAGTCAGGCAATTTGTGAACAAGTTCCACCCTCCCAACAAAATCGCGCAACAGATTGATGAAATTTTGAGTTTTAAACAGAGGCCAATGGAAATATTACATGAAACATGGGAGCGTTTTAAGGGGATGCTGGTCATATGTCCACACCGTGTCATTATATATTTGATGTTGGGACAATGGTTCTACATAGGATTGTCAGACAGCGTGAAGAACATTGTTGATGCTTCAGCAGGTGGAGCATTCTTGAGTAAAACATGGAGATAAGGTCAAGGTCTGCTTGACAAGATAGCACAGAATTCAGGATGGATCACCAGAAATGCACCTATCACTTCAGTGGTGCACTCAGTGCCTTTACATCCATCCAATTCAATGGCTGAAAATATGGCCACCTTAGTGACACAAATGAGCATACTCACAAAGGGTAGAGGAGTCAGGGCAAAAATAACAGGTACATATTGTAGATACTACTAATGGGGACTTGTGCACATCTTGCATTAGTCAGCCTATTGGTAATCAGTGGCCTGTAGGACATGATCATCAGCATTATCCTGAATATATGAACTATGTGTCTAATTATACAGGCCAGAGACAGGGTGGTCAAAATTGGAGTCAGCAAAATCAGCAATACAGGCCAGCCCAATCACATTTCAACAATGGAAACATGGGAGGTATGAGACCTCCCAACAATATAGCACCTTAGCCAAGGCCACCAGGATACAGTAATCAAAATCAACAACATGGGTATCACCCTCCTCAGCAGCAGTACAGTGGAAGGTACGAAGATGGGTTTGCTAGACTTGAAGCAATGATGCAACAGGTCATTGGATCTAATGCAAAGATTAGTGAGAGAGTAGATGCACATGACTCGGCGATCAAGAATATTGAAATGCAAATGGGCCAAATTTTGATGTCTCTAAACAATCACCCTCATGGAACACTACCTGCAGATACTCAGGTAAATCCAAAAGATCAAGTCCCGAAGTAGTTGATGGCGGTGAGCTTGCGTAATGGCAGGGATTTGGATGTAGACCAAGAAAGGGATCGAGAAGCTAGGGAAACTAAGACACTCATTTCAGTACCCATAAAGTTGGATGAATCAACGAAATTGACAGAGGTGATAGTCCAGCCTACCCAAGAAGAATGTAGCATTCAAATTGAGATCGAGAAAGAAGCTGAGATAGCACAGGAACCAGTGGCTGATATGGCGAATGATAAAGATCGATCTCAAATGATTGGAAAGAAGAGACCTCCTGCACCCTTCCCCCAGAGATTAACTAAGTACCAAAAAGAGGAGCAATACAAAAAGTTCTTGGAAATGTTAAAAAAAATCCATGTAAATATTCCCTTAATTGATGCTTTGAAAGAGATGACTGGGTATGCAAAAATGATAAAGGACTTAATGTCCCGAAAATTTGATTTTCTAGACTTAGCCACAGTTATTCTCACCCAGACCTATAGTGCAGTAGTGACTAGACCAATTGCAGAAAAGTTATCTGATCCAGGGAGCTTTACAATTCCAGGCACTATTGGTGATTTTGCCTTTGCTAAGCACTGTGTGATCTAGGGGCCAACATTAATCTTATGCCCATGGAAATTTATAAAAGGCTGGGTATTGGAAGAGCTAGACCCACATCTATGTTGTTGTAGTTGGCTGACAGGACGGTAAAGCGACCCTCTGGTATTCTGGATGATGTGTTGATTCAGGTAGGGAAATTTGTGTTCCCTGCAGATTTTGTAATCTTAGATTGTAAAGTAGATGAAGAGATTCCCATAATTTTGGGAAGACCATTCCTAGCCACGGGGAGAGCTTTAATCGATTGTGAAATTGGGGAGTTAAAGATGAGGTTGAACGATGAAGAAATAACATTCAACGTGCAGAAATCTATGAGGCGACCAAGTAAATTCGCCAATTGCTCTCTTATAGATGTCGTTGATGTGATTGTAGAGACCGATGACGAACTACTAGATATTGAAGACCCCCTTGATGCGTGTCTGATGAACTTGGATGAGGTACAGGGAGAAGAACTCGTTGGATGGGTATTGGCTCTAGAAGGTAGAGGGTTCTAGGATAGAACACTTGAAGTTGAGCCCTTGCACTTGGAAAATAGAGAAGCTGCTCCAGCAAAAAAATCAATCAAAGAACCACCAAATTTGGAGTTGAAGCCACTGCCAAACCATCTCAGGTATGAGTTTCTTGGACCTAACTCCACATTACCTCTTATTATCTCATCTAGTTTGTTAGATGTGCATACTCAGCAACTCTTGTAGGTACTTAAGGAGTGCAAAACTGCTATATGGTGGACCATGGCAGACATAAAGGGAATCAACCCTGCATATTGTATGCAGAAAATCCTGTTGGAACAAGGCCACAAACCTTCCAGATAACACCAAAGAAGGTTGAACCCCAATATGAAGGAAGTGGTAAAGAAAGAGGTAATCAAGTGGTTAGATGCGGGAATCATTTTCCTAATTTCTGACAGTAGCTGGGTCAGCCCAGTGCAATGTGTACCTAAAAAGGGTGGCATGACAGTAGTTAAGAATTATAACAACGAATTGATCTCTACGAGAACCGTCACGGGATGGAGAATTTGTATGGATTATAGGAGGCTGAACTTGGCTACTCGAAAAGACCACTTCCCACTTTCTTTCATTGATCAAATGTTGGATAGATTGGCAGGAAGGTCACACTTCTGTTTTCTCGACGGATACTCGGGGTACAACCAGATTTCTATTGCCCTAGAGGATAAGGAAAAAACTTCATTCACTTGCCCTTACGGAGTGTTTGCCTTCAGGAGAATGCCATTTGGTCTTTATAATGCACCTGAAACATTCCAACGGTGCATGATGGCAATTTTTACGGACATGGTGGAGGACATTATGGAGGTCTTCATGGAAGATTTCTCAGTGGTGGGAAATTCGTTTGATGAATGCCTAACAAATTTAACACGTGTTCTAAAAAGGTGCATCGAGACGAATCTAGTGCTAAATTGGGAGAAGTGTCATTTTATGGTACAAGAAGGAATTGTCTTGGAGCACTTAGTGTCAAGTAAAGGGATTGCGGTGGACAAAGCTAAAGTCGACGTGATATAAAAACTTCCACCTCCAACTTCAGTCAAGGCTATTCGTAGCTTCATGGGACATGCCAGTTTTTACCAGCGATTCATCAAGGATTTTTCCAAAATCGCAAATCCTCTCTGTAAGTTGCTTGAAAAAGATAACCCGTTTGTGTTTTTTGATAATTTCAGGGTGGCTTTTGAAGAATTGAAGAAGCGGCTAGTCACAACACCGATTGTAGTTGCTCCCGACTGGGAGCAACCGTTTGAACTCATGTGTGATGCGAGTGACTACACTATGGGAGCCGTGTTGGGGCAGTGCAAAGATAAGGTAATGCACCATATTTATTAAGCAAGTAGGACATTGAGTGGTGCTCAACTGAATTACACGGTCACTGAGAAAGAAATGTTGGATGTTGTATTCGCCTTTGATAAGTTCAGGTCTTATTTGATCGGGTCAAAGGTGATAGTGTACATAGATCACGCAGCCATTAAGTATTTGGTTGATAAGAAAGAGTCTAAGCCACGCCTAATTCGTTGGGTGCTGCTTTTGCAAGAGTTTGACTTGGAAATTCGTGACTGTAAGGGAACAGAGAACCAAGTCGTTGATCATTTATCGCACCTTGAAGGTGCTAAAAATGCAATTGAGTCTGAGGAGATTTTGGAAACCTTTCCAGACGAGCAACTGCTAGCCACAAGTGTGGAAGACGTGCCATGGTACGCTGATATTGCAAAATATTTGGCCTGCGGCATTGAACCATATGAACTCTCCTATGTTTAAAAGAAGCAATTTTATCGTGACTGCCGAAGCTATTACTGGGATGAACCGCATGTGTTTAAATTTGTATTGATAACATGATTTGGAGATGCATCCCCGAGATAAAACAATGTTCTATTTTGCAGGCTTGTCACGCGTCACCTTATGGAGGACATTTTGGAGGAGTTCGGATAGCAGCAAAAGTGTTAGAGGTAGGGTTCTACTGTCCAACAATCTTTAAAGATGCTCACCAATGGGTAAAGGGCTGTAATGAATGCCAAAGAACGGGAAACATATCCCGCAGACATGAGATGCCCATGAATCTGATTCAACAAGTTAAGGTGTTTGACGTTTGGGGTATTAATTTCATGGTCCCCTTCGTCAGTTCTTACGGCAATAAGTATATACTTGTTGCGGTGGATTATGTATCCAAATGGGTGGAAGCTGCAACACTCCCCACAAATGATTCTAGAGTGGTGGTAGTATTCTTGAAGAAGAATATATTCACCCGATTCGGGACTCCGAGGGCCATCATTAGTGACGGGACACGCACTTTTGCAATCATGTCTTTGAAAAGTTTTTGGCCAAATATGATGTGCACCACAAAGTAGCAACCCCATATCACCCTCAAACAAGAGGACAGGTAGAGGTCTCAAACCGTGAGATCAAGAGTGTGCTCACTAAAATAGTAAACGCCACAAGAACTAATTGGGCAAAAAAGCTTAATGACACACTTTGGGCCTATAGGACTGCATTCAAAACACCTATTGGTATGTCAACATACAAATTGGTATTTGGGAAGGCCTGTCACCTACCTGTGGAGCTAGAACACCGAGCTTGGTGGGCACTAAAGCAGTTAAACATGAACCCTGATGAAGCTGGAGAAACTCGAGTGGCAAGGTTGCATGAGTTGGAAGAATTCAGATATCATGCCTTTGAAAGCACGAGACTTTACAAGGAAAGAATGAAGAAATTGCATGACAAACACATTTTGGAAAGAAATTTCAAACCTGGAGACAAAGTATTATTGTACAATTCAAGGTTGAGATTGTTTCCGGGCAAGCTTAAGTCCTGATGGTCTGGGCCATTCAGGGTAATCGAAGTGTTCCCGTCTGGGGCTATGGAGATAACCAGTGACGATGGCACTAACATTTTCAAAGTTAATGGACAGTGATTAAAATTGTATGTAGGTATGGATGACACGAAAGATTTGTCCGTCATAAATCTTGTTGAACCGAAAAGGTCGAGCGAGCCTTAAATGCACTGAATCTATATCGTGCCACGACGTTAACTAAGGCGTTGGTCGGGAGGCAACCCGACTGTAGTAGTAGTGAGTAATTGTGATTTTTTGAAAATACTAACCAATGCAGGTGACAGTGGAAGGGTACTAAGGCAATCAAAAAGGAAAAATCAGGTGAAAATTTGAAGTTTTTGCCAACCCACATGCGCGATCGCGCACCTGGGCGCACACTTGGACGCGCTAAATTGGAAACCTTTCTATCTAGGCCGTGCTACTAAGTGTGCATGTGAACGCGCTACATGCACGATCGCGCATATGCACACACACATAAACGCGCTAATTTGCCAAACATTCTGTCTTGGACGCGCATATACATGTGCGATCGCGCATATGAGCGCGCACCTGAGCGTCCACCCGACTGTTTGCTTATATTTTATTTGCTTTCAGATTTTCTTAATTTTTTTTTCACTAATAACCCCCACAAATGCCCAAAACCTCCCACTCTCCTAGTTAACCTCCTTCTACACAAACCCTACACAAACCAAACCTTCCCCAAACAAAAATTCATCCCTCTTCAACTCACCTCCAACAGAATTTTTTTTCATTTTTTTTGGTTTCTTCCTTTCTTTCTTCAAGGTCTTTCCAAGTCTCCAACAAACTTTCATCTTCTCTTCTTTCTATAATCCTCATTAACTAAAGGTATGTTACTCTTGCCCCAAAATTTTCTCTTTATTTCAAATAATCTCTGCAAATATTGGTGTGTTTTAAACATGAATTCTTTTAGATATTTATCTTTATGTTTGTTTGTTAGTAGTAGAATTGGTACTAATTCTTGTAGTATTTGTGACTTGTGAGAATTATAGAGGGTTGTCTACTTGTTTGGTTGCATTTGGGAGATTTGGTGCTGAGTTCATGTTATAAATTGTTTGGAATGGGTTGTGTGTAATTATAGCCCATAAGGTGTTTGTAAAAAGTCCTCAATGACTGAAATTATGTAATTATGACCACATATGCGTGTGAAGTCTGAGTAACCACAGTGGGTCACACTTTTTGGTTTTAGGAGGTACTTATTTGTTCCTGATTTGCAGGTACCATGGCTCCATTAAAGAAACGCTACACCACCAGTCCATCAACTAGCAGACAAACCTCTAGGTCGCGAGGGGCTGCACCTGCACGCCCTTTTGACGATACAAAAATTGTCTCAGCTAAAGCCCAAGACCGATTTGCTAATAAGGCTTCTAAGAAGTCAATTCTTGAAAGGGGCATTGAAGTCCGATCACTACAACACCATTGCCCTCATATGTATGACAAGATAATGTGAGGTGGGCTCCAAACATTCATAAATGAACCCGGTGAAGGCAATGTAATGGTTGTAAGAGAAGTTTATGTCAATGCACCGGAGCACGACAACGGAATAGTTACAGTACGGGGTAGGGCAGTGAATGCCTCTATTGAGGCAATAAGGGCGGCATACTAGCTAGCACCACCTGTGATGGACTATGATGACTTCTATGAATATAGACGCAACCCAACCCAGGAACAGTGGCAACGCTTCTTCGAAACAATTTGTGCACCTAGAAAAGAAGTGGTTTGGATGGAACATGGTAAGAAGTTCCATTCCTTCGCACTTACTTCTGAAGCAAAGTGCTGGTTGTATCTAATTAATAAAAGGTTGATTCCATCCCACAACACGACTGAAGTGAATGGGCCCAGAGCTACCTTGATTTGGTGTTTCGTTAATGAGCACAACTTCGATGTGGCCAAAGTTATCCATGACGAGATGTTTGTCCGCAACCGCATAAGAAGGTATGGATTTTCTTCCCCTCTTTAATCACTCAGCTTTGTAGGGATACAAGAGTGCCAGAAAATCTAGCAGCAGATGGCCTGGTAAGAAAAGACCGCAAGTTCCGAGCGAATAAAGTTACTACCGGATCTCAGACGACGAGGACGATGAAGATGAGGAAGCGGAGCACGTAAGTGCTGAACACCAGGCCCTAGAGCATGAGGTAGCAGCTGCAACACCATCCAGGGCATCCACATCATCCCATCCACGCAGGAGCACACGAATGACCGCTTTGGAACATGAGATGGTTGGGTTACATACTTCAGTCACAGATTTAGGTGCCCGTGTGGAGGTAGTTGCTGACAGACAAGTGAAATCTGAAAAGAAGTTCTTGGGGTGGTTAAGAGCTCTGGGTCACGCCTGCAACGTGAACCCAGACACCGTCTCTGACCAAGAGTGACCATTCAGGGAAGTGCCTCGACCCCACTATTTTTTTACTGTTGAATCCATGGGGTCATGTCTTGATTTTAAGTGTGGGGTAGGGGATACTTCATTGTACATACATGTAGTTGTTATTTGACTCTTTAATGATCGGTTGATGTTTGGTTGTTTTGGTTGTTGTTTTGGTTGTTTAGCCGTGATTAATGTTGGTAGTAGTTTAAAGTTGTTTAGCTGTGATTAATGTTGATAGTAGTTTAAAGTAGTTGTTAAAAAATGAAAAAAAAAATGCAGAAAAATGCAGACTCTTCCTGATGACGGATTCTTTAGATAATTTTCTTGAGGGAAGTTAGTCTAGAGAAAATTTCAAAAAGATTTTTTTTTCCGTTTACTTTCTTTTTAGGTAGTGTAATAACTCCCCTTTGGTCTTTCTTTGGGCCATGGTTCTTTTCCAAAGGTGGAGCTCGAATCGGGTATAGGTAGTTTTTTATTCATTTTATTTTCTCTTTATTTTTAAAATTAGGATTAATGGGCTAATGAGCAGAGTTCAAAAAGAAAAGCCTTTAGCGCTATTACACCTGAACACAATAGACACTAGTGTTTAACGCCTATTATCAGTAGTTGATTCTTGCTAAAGTGCCTCAAACTGTATATTTGTCACTGACTTGAATACTCAGAAAAGAATGTCTTGATAAGCCAATCTGGAATGAGTCATATGCAATATGTGTGAGTTTTACTGTATTCCATGATTCACAATTGATGCCTAGAACTTGCCATGTGTGTTTGCAACGCGAAATAGTAGTTCATTCAGACTGAGAAGTGATATAGACAATTCTTTGTTGAACCAAACTTATAGAAATAAACCTACCTAACTGCAATACATCTTAGTTAACCCCGTTGAGCTTATAAGCCTATTTCTTTGGCAACCACATTACAAACCTTACCCAATTGTTTGAATAGCCTGCTGTTTGAACCCTCTTTCCTCACATAAGCACTTGAATGGTATTGAAAATTATGCAAAGACAAAAGTGTGGGGTGATGGTTTGGTTTTTGAGTGGAACCATTGAAATCGAAAAATAGGTGTAGAATTCTATTGCATAAAAGAGGAAGCACCACGAAAAAAAAGAAAAAAAAGAGAATAATATAGTGGTTGAGAAGTGGTGATTTGCTTTAATTGCACCTAATGAATGGGGTTGTTGTAAACAAAAGAACGGTGGTGAAAAGTTTGGTTTTGAATGTTAATGTAATTGTACTAAAAATGCTTAGTAAGGTTAGTCACTATATCCAAATGTATCCTACCCGTCCCTTAACCTACATTACAACAAAGCAAAGTCCTATTGATCTTAGACTGAGTGGCTCAATTAGTAGAGTAGAACACTACGGGCAAGGTTATGGTGCATCTTTGTGACATGTGAATGTTCTTTTCTTGAGAGTGAGTGGATTTTATTTAATTAAGTTCCCAATTGTTCTAAATATTATTATATATAGAACTACTCTCTTGTGCGAATGTGAGGGCATGTGATTCATAAAGGAAAGGCAAGTCTTGACTTCTGTATAGAGTAGTTTGAGAAAGTATGAATATTGCACGGTACGTGAGAGTCAACTCTTAAGGATATAATTGTTCACTACTAGGTGTAACTCATGCGATTTGTTCTTAGTGTAATGCGTTAGGGAAGAATGCCTAATGAAGGAACCTCCATAAAGGGTGGTGGATTGCTAGAGGACTAGCAAGGATTTAAGTGTGGGTGTTGATATTAGGCTAGATATATGTCATTTGACAATGGTTTTTTCCCCAACTTGATTATGTTTCAATGCTCTAATATAATTAAATGATGAAAAATAAGCTCTAAATTATGTTACAGGAATGAAGAGCATCTTTGAGGCCTTAAACCAGTGATTGGAGCTATATTGAAGCAAGAAAGACCCATAGGAGTTGAACAAGCAAGATGGCGAGAATAAAAGAACCAAACAAATGAGATTGGACTAGCGCGCCCAGGAGCGCGCTCACATGCGCGATCGCGCTAGTCCAGATTTCGCAACAGATTTGTCAGGGGTAATTTTGGAAGTATGAGGGGGGGCAAATTCACTTAACCAATAGAAGGTCAAGCTCGCCCAAAAGAGAAGGGGGTAGCTTTTATTAGCTAAGAACAAGAATAGGAAAGGCAAGGAGCTAAGAAGAATTGTCTTCATGAAGTTCTTCTCTTCCTCCTTTTGTTTTATTGAATTGTAATGAAATTTATTATTATGATGTTTATTATTGTTATGAGTAGCTAACTCTTATAATCTAAGGTTTTGGTTGAACCCATTATGGATGAACTTGTTGTTATATTAATATAGTTTTGAGTTGGTTGTTAATCTCTATCTGTTCAACTACGTTTTGATTTTGGTTAGTTGAAAGGATCCTCAATTAGCCATTCCTATTTATTATGTATCTACTTGAGAGAGAGTGTATATTTAGGTAACTGTTTGAACAACATCACTCCCGAAGTATAGGCGAGAATCATAATCGAGGGTTTAGAGGTTGGAGTGGAGATAACGATACCTCGGATGCGATCTAAGTAAATTGTAATGCGAATCTAGCTAGCGTAGCTTGAAAGAGTGCATCTAGTAAATTATCATAATTACTTGAGAGAGAGTTATGATAGTTGGAGAGTTCATGATTGATAGAGATAACTAACTCATAGCTATACGAAATATACGACTAAGGAAATCTACAACGGGAGAAACCATTACCTTAGGCCTTTATTCCAATTGTCTACACTTGCGTATTAATTAACCTTCATTTTATTGATTCCACTAGTTGTCGTAGTAATTATAACACCACTTGTATTCATAAAGTTTGAGAAGGTTGACCAAGTAGAATTTAGTACTTCAAAGACTTCTTTTGATATGTTAATTCCCTGTGGGATTCGACTAGGGACAAAATACCCCGAATTATATTTGCAACACCCTAATAGTCTTTCAATAGGCTTATTGAGCATGATCAACTTGCCGTACAAAAATCAGCATAAAGCCACACCGTCTAAGGCTTATAAGTCGCTGAATACTTTCTCAAATATTCCCACAAGCACCACGCTCAAAAATGCTTTACTCTGAAGATATTTCCTGCGAATCTAAATCTGTTACCTTTACTTTCCTGATACTGATACATAGAATCCCATAATTAACATAGAAAATACCACCAGTCTTGACATCTTCCAATGAAAACTTAATTTCTAACCACATATACAACTTTAAAATACCCAATTGTTTCATGTAGGATATTGAATACAATAGAACCATTCTTGAGATTCATTCACTCTTTTTCAAACTACAATTAGCTTGACCAAACAAACAGAACCATTCGTGCCTCATTGGTACTCCGACACTGCAGAATGTAACCTTATCCCAATACAACCAAGCAATTTCCTGCTCTATGCACCGAGCAATCTTTACCAACAACAACTTAAGAAATCCCATGATTTTCACACACTACGAAGCATGATACAACCTTTTGTCAAAATATTCCTTCACTCAATCCATCCTCGACCTCAATCTCCGTAAGCCATAATTGACTCACCAATACGCCTCAAACCAGAACTGACATAGTACCTAATCGTGCAATCGCCTAACCAATAGCAGACTCCACCACTTGGCTCTAAGCCATAGATCAAGACACACCCAATACTCATAACTCTTATACTCTATTGATGCCATAATACCATAGTGAGATTAAACTCAAATCCTTTACAAGCTTGTGAAAACATAGATCATCTAGAATTTAACTCTTCTGCAAATTTCGCATTCACTCTCGCAACAGTTACACCAAATCTCTAAGCGACCCAATTTAGATTTAACCACATTTTCTTCAATGTAAATGAGACCTTCTAATAGACAACATAAGGATCAAACAACCTTAGAACACTTTGTAGGAGATAACCCACCTATTTTGACTCCAACTAACATTTCTGTATACCTTCCACCGTCACAAACATTATGCAGTGACTTAGCCTTCCTGAGTCTGAATTCATACTGCAATGTGAAATTTACTTCACTCACAACTAGGAAACATGAAAAGATTCTTCACACGCCTATAACTCGAATCAAGATGGAATTCAAGCACCTAATAGTTCTTATAACCTCCAACAGACCCTTCTCGTCGCTTCCAAATCATATGGATACATCTCACAGTACCAACATACTCATCGCATAGTTATCCAGCTGTCACTTCCACTAATAGGGACAATACCGAACATATAAGTTCAAAAATACTTGCTCACACATTCAGCACCTCGATGCTTAAGCTATGGGGGCAAAGATCCGGCCTCAAGTCCTCCAGACTGGCCCAATATCAGCTCGCAGAGATCACATCTCGCCCCCTCGATCAGGGAATCATAAGCCATCAAGGAACATTTGATACTGAGCGCTCATGCGCGCGCACGAACACATGGAAGGAATTCATAAAGTTACTTTTCAAGCTGAATCAAGGACGCACAATAACAATTCCAAGAATGTGAAGTTTTTCCTAAAGGTTCTGCAGCCTCTCGAGGATAAATACAGACGTCTCCGTACTAATCCACGAGACATTATTAAACCCGCTCATGACTCTTGAGACCTATATAACCTAGGCTCTGATACCAACTTGTCATGATCCTAAACCCGGACCCGATCGTGATGGCGCCTCTCATGAAGATAAGGTCGTTAAACATTAATAAATAGTCTAAGTATGAATAGATAACCACAAACTAAGCAAAAGATTTCATAATATGCGGAATATAGCCCAAACACAGCCCGATACAAGGATGTCACAAGTCACGAGCATCTACTAGGGTCTAACTACAACTGACAAGTCTGAATGTACTGAGTACAGATAAAAGGAATAAAGAAGGAATAAAGCAATGCTGCAGACGCCTGCAGCTATCTTGCTAAACTCCGATGACTCTGCCTCTGATCAACTAATACCCGTTACTGGGTTCAGAAATACCTGAATCTGCACACAAGGCGCAGGAAGTAAAGTTAATACTCTAACTCAATGAGTAATAAAGGTAAATAACATGCGAGTAGTAAGAAATTACGTAAAGCATATCAACATGCCTTATAGAAGCAGTATAAAACCATTTAAGAAAGCAATGAAGCTGTGAAATCTCTTAAAAATATCTTAGCTCAGTTCTTTTTTTTTTGGTAATTCACAATATTATTAATCACCAAAGAATCAAATTACATCATATAACGGCCATCTCGGACTATACACAACTCTACCCTGTACTCTAATCCTTAACAGACTGAGTTACCCTATTTCTACACACTTAGCTCTTATACATCTATAGAGGTCTTTGCTGCAGGACTTCTCTAAGCTTGACTACAGCCCGTATATTACATGTGTATTCTATCTCTATAATGATACTCTTAGTGTCTCTGTGAATTTTTTCAAACACCCTATGGTTTCTTTCATTCCACATACTATACAAGGTTTCAGCTAGAACCATTCGCAAGAGCTGCCCTTTAACAGATTTCTTCTTTGCTTTCTCCACAAACCATGTTATTAACTGATCCCACGTTTGAATTTGCACCTAGATATGTAGCCAATTGAAAATTCCTGCCCATAGTCCAGTGGTGATAGTACATTCCCAAAATAGATGAGCATGAGTCTCTGAATGATTTCCACAAAAAACACATATTGGATCCACGTTAATGTTCAATTTGCTCAGTTGTCATCATTCTTTCCTGTATGATCAACCATATGGAGAACAATGCTTTAGGTCTAGCTAGATTGTTGAACATGATTTCTTTCCACACAACTTTAGGTAATGATCCAATTTACTGCAAGTATAGTTGCTTGATCTTGCTGCATTTGCCATTAGCTCCATACATCTTGTTTTTGGACCAGCAACCGTCATGATCTTTTGAACCATCCAACTCGCTTGCTTTGGCACTTTGACTGTAGCTATATGATGACCTTTTATATATTAAATATGAACCCATTTGATCCATAATCTGTCTGCCTTTGATATCAAGTCCTATTGCAACTTCTGAATGGCAGCTTTGTTCCAGCTTTTAAGGTTTAGGATGTTTAGTCCACCAGCACTCTTGGGTTGACAGACTTTGTCCCAGGATATTAAGGCACGTTTGGTAATAACATTAGTTCCCGACCACATGAAACTCCCACAGTAGGCTTCAATAATCTTGATCACCTTGGAGGGCATCAGGAATATTTGAGACTAATAAAATTGAACTCCAAAGAGAACAGTTCTGATAAGTTGAACTCTACCTCCATATGACAACTTTTTTGCAGTCCAGGATGATATTTTAGCTACTATTTTGTTAATCAATGGTTGCCATTGTGCCACTTTCATCTTTTTGGCAGTGAGAGGGACCCCCAAGTACTTAAATGGTAATTCACCCTGTACATACCCCAACTGTTGGATGATCTTATATTGATCTACCTTGCACACTCCACCAAAGTAGACTGAACTCTTGTTAAGGTTAGCATTTAGTCCTGATGCTGTGGAGAACTGATCAAAACATTGCTTCAGCATTGCAACAGATTGATTATCACCTCTAGCAAATAATAGCAAGTCATGCGCAAAGCTCAAGTGCGTAATGCCCAGTTTCTTGCATTTAGGATGAAAATGAAATTGCTTTTCATTCTTCAGATCAGTGAGAAGTCTACTTAGATATTCCATTGCTAAAGCAAATAGAAATGGGGATATTGGATACCCATGTCTAAGGCCTTAGCAGCAGGGAAGGGTTCAGTTAGTTCACCATTTATCAATACAGAGTAACTCACACTATGCATACATGATGACACTCACTGAGTGAATTTGTGAGGAAACCCCAGACCTTCCATGACTTGAATCACATAGCTCCATTCCAGGCTATCATAAGCTTTTTGTATATCAACATTGATCAAACATCTAAGGGATATATGTTTCCTTGAATAGGCCTTAATCAGTTCATGAGCTAAAATGATATTATCAGCTCCTTTTCTCCCAGGAATGAATCCAGTCTGAGCTCCATCTATAAAGTAGTCCATTACTTTCTACAACCTTGATGCTAAGATTTTGGAGATAATCCTATACAACACTGAGCAGCAAGAAATGGGTCTGTAATCCTTTATGGTAGTAAGGTTGGTAATCTTGGGTAGTAATGTAACTGTAGTGCAGTTAATGGCCTTAGGCATCACCCTAGTAGCAAAGAATTCCATTATTGCTTCGTATATATCATCCTTGATAACATCCTAGGCTTTTTTGAAAAAGACAACATTATAACCATCAATGCCGGGAGCTTTGTCGTTACCAATAGCTTGCATACATTCATTCACTTCATATTTGGATACATCTTTGATCAGTTCCACTATCTGCTGGTGCTTTAGTTGAGGTCCCCTTTTCATTATTTGCATGTTAACAGCTGGTAGAGTAGTAGCTGCAGTCCCCATAAGGGCCATATAGAAATCCACTATCTCCTTCTTGATACTTTTAGGATCTGTTAGGATCTCACCATTCAAAGCTATTAGTGAATGGATATTTTTTATGCTTGTTCTGTATTTCATCATTGCAAAGAAATATTTGTTGTTTCCATCTCCAACACTAATCCAGTGAGCTCTAGATTTCTGCTGCAGAATCTTCTCTTCCACACTTGACCATTTTTCTAATCGAAATCTGGCCTCTTTATCCATCATTCTTAGTTGGCCTGAATAATTTCTATTCATTTCTTGCTGGTATTCAATAAGGTATCTTCTTGCTTGGTTTATCTTCTCTGTTATATTCCTGAAGATTCTATTATTTAAGTCCTTGAATACATGTTTCATTGCTTTCAGCCTGTACCAAAGAGTAGCTAGGTTACAAGGTTTCTTCTCTCCTTGACATCTTTCTCTTATAATATTCTAAAAATCTTCATGTTCTTCCCAAACATTTAGAAACCTGAATGGCACTTTTATGTTGTTATTTCTCCTCTGGAATTTTAGGGTGAGAGGTGAGTGGTCTGATATAAATGGATCCCCTATTTCAACTGTTAGGTGATCAAACTTCATCATCCAGTCATCATTCCCCAATGCTCTATCTATCCTGCTAATTACCCTGTTTTCACTCCATTTGCCCATTTGACCATGTAAAGTATTCTCCTCTCCAAGGGATTTCAGCCAACATTGTGTCAGCACAAAAGTTTGAAAAGTCTTGAGTATCTACTTGTGTAGGTGCAACCTTTGACACTCTCTCTTGAGTAGAAATAATAGCATTAAAATCACCCCACAATAACCATGGATGGTTAACAGTTAGAGCAAGACTTTTAAGCTTTTGCCACATCTCCTTCCTCTTCTCTAAGCTATTATACCCATATACCACAGTCATTGCACATCTGATAGTTGAACTACTAATGCTGCAGTGAATAAATTGAGCATCCGTTTGAATCACATCTACTTGTCATATATTACTGTCCACTAGTAACCATATTCTACCATTAACTGCATGATCATAGTTATGAACTAGGTCCCAATTTTTCGCAATCTTAGGGGCAATAACAGAATATTTATGTTGTTTGATTCTAGTCTCGACTAAACCAGCTAAAGAGATATGATTTTATTTGAGGTATCTAGCCAACTCCTTCTATTTATATCTTTGGTTTGCCCCCTCACATTCCACATGAGCATATTCATTTAGAAAGACCTGATGTACCACATCTATCTGGTGGTTGTCTATCCCTTGGGCCTCCTAATAACACTTCAAATGTGTATTGTGTGATAATTGAAAAATCAATACTGTCACACCTCCTTTTGGCGCTACCGCACCCCGCGAAGGGCATGGTAAAGGGAGTTTTTCCAATTAAAGGACACTCGAAACGGGATTTGTTTATTAAGAGATTCAGAGTCACCACTTGAGATATTTATGGTATCCCAAGCCACCGGTTTGAATCCCGAATCGAGGAAAAAATTGACTCTGTATTACAGTCTGCGAACCAGAAATCTAAGTAAGGAATTCTGTTAACCTGGAAGAAGGTGTTAGGCATTCTCGAGTTCCGTGGTTCTAGCACGGTCGCTCAACTATCATATTTGGATTGATTATCTGATTTTAAATACATGTTTTAACTTATGTGCAAATTCTAACCTTTAATCGCTTTTAATATTATTATTATTATTATTATTTTAAAAGAGAATTGCAACGTTGTGAAAATGTATCTCAAACCGCGTCACATCAATGTACCCGTGGTTATCGACACATTTTGACTCCGTTGAGATTTGGATTTGGATCACATAAATATGCACCCAAGTTTAAGAAAGTAAATTATTAAAGGCGCGCCTAAAGCGACTAGCGTATCATTATTTTGGGTAAGGCCGTGAAATTTTGCTAAACGGCATATCCCGAAATCTAAGTAATTTTACAAACACATATAGAGGGCCCCGCAGTTTAGGTATTTTTGTTTGTCAAGGCTCGTCTCATTCATTATTTTTAAAAGAATTACAACGTCATGGAAATGTATCTCGAACCACGTCACAATCAATGTACCCGTGATTATCGACACATTTCGACTTCGTTGAGATTTTGATTTGGGTCACATAAATGTGCACCCGCGTTTAAGAAAGTAAATTATTAAAAGCGCTCCTAAAGTGACTAACGCGTTATTATTTTGGGGAAAACCGTGCAATTCGCTAAACGGCACATCTCGAAGTCTAAGTATTTTTAATATATACATTTATGAGGGCCCCGCAGTTTATACATTTTATTTGGCGAGGCTCGTCTCATTTTTATTTTAAAGGTCCAACCTAAAGTAAACTACGGATGTTCATAATTATTTTACTAAACTACCTTGAGATTAGCATGGAAGATAAAAAATTAGCAACGTAATCTACGTCTGACTAACTTAAAATACCTTTTGTAAATATCTTGTATACTTTTCCACATTTAAAACTAATACTCCCTCCTTTTCAATTTATGTGAACCCATTTGACTGGGCACGAAGTTTAAGAAAAGAGAGAAGACTTTTGAACTTGTGGTATAAAATGAAGCACATATATTTTGGATGGCTATAAATCATTGAATAAAGGTAAATTGTTTCCAAATAAGGAAAGCGGTCATTCTTTTTGGCACGGACCAAAAAGGAAATAGGTTCACATAAATTGAAACGGAGGGAGTATTTATTTTATTGCTCAAGAGATTCCTTTTATACAAAATGGTCAAGTATCCAGCAAACATGAAAAACAAATACCATCTACTGTTACATCATTTGTGATAACCATATACTATTAATAAACAAATAGAAGTATGCTACTGTAGCAACCAAAACGAAACCAAAATCTTAACGCCGATGAACACAATAACATGGAAATTAACATCCACAATATTCACAACAAAACAGTAGGATCCAAATGACATTTAAAATTAAATAAAACAAATGGCAACAAACATGTGCTGGAAAGATCATTTATTCAAAGTGACACCAAAGAGATAATGACAAGAGAAGAAGGCAGAACCTCTTGTTAGCTGGATCGGACCTCGACGGATAAACTCGAACTTCGCCTGTGACGAACAGTGAAAATTTTGATGGACCGACGGAAGGGACAGACGAGGACGAGACTGCTAAAAACGTTGTAGAAGGCCGACGGGGAGGGTTCTCTACTGCTCGCTACTGCTATGGGGTGATGCTGGGTGGAGCTGGATGGGGCAACGGACTGCTGCTCGACGCTGGTTATGGCGGGTCACGACGAGCAGGTCGCCTGGCGCTGGAGCGTTGGTCGACGCAGCAGTCGAAGGACGATGGGGAAATGGAGGTAGTTGGGATGGTTCGTTGACGAAGATGAGCGAGAAGGTCTACGGAAATGGTGGTTTGGACGTGAAGGCTGTGGAGATGGTGAAGACGAGCTCGTTTGGCGTGGCTGTATGGTGTTGGGGTCTTAGGTTTTTTAGGAAGGTTTAGGTTTTTTGTTTGTGTTCTTGAGGAAGATGAACAGTAGTCCAAAACGTGAACAAGACCTCAGATATATTGCAAATCTGGGCTCGAAACTTGTAGGAACCTCGATAAATTTCAGAAACGGACGTCGACCCGGCACCTCTGATCAACACTGCCTTGGACAATTCTTTCCGGACTGTTTCGCGGAGATTTCAAGTGGTTTTCATGGTTTGGAGTTTTTTCGGGCTGCTTCAGGTTGTTTTGATGGAGTTTTCTCTGAGCTTGCTGGTGGGCTAGTGGTTAACGACTAGTAGTTTTTGGTCGTTAAGGGCATGGGGTCGTTGTCCACCGTGTTGTGCTCAGGGTTTATGAAGAAGACGGGAAGCCATGGGTGTTTGAAGGTGGTCGTTCATGGCGAGGGAGGCAATTGGTCGACGATGGCTGGGGTCGTTAGCGTGACAATGGTCGACGGACTGGTGGGCTGGTTGACGACGCTGTTATAGTTGTTTTGGGACGGGGTTGGTGGTTCGAGTTGGTCAGAGATGGGGATGGAGGACTTGTGGTCGACGAAGGTGTTGTGGGTTAAGGGTGACAGACGATGGGAGATTGGTCCGGCGTTGCTGGGCGGAAGGAGAAGGGCTGGTTATGGTTAGGGTTTTTCGTTGGTTTCCTCCTGAAGAAGATGACTGAATAGTGATCTGGTCGTCTGGTTCGAGAAGAAAGAAGGACGATGAAGTGGACTGGTTGTTGGTGAGTGGATGGGTTGTTCGTTTGGACAGAAATGGCGGAGGTGACTGTGGTGTTCGGAATAGTCGTTGGAGGCTGGACGTCGACATTGGTGGTTGATGAGCTGGTCGGAGACGGGGATGGAGGGGCTGGAGCTGGTCGACTAGCGGGGGCGAGGGTGGTTTAGGGTTTAGTTTGTCTTCTCCTGATGAAGAAGATGAAAAACAGTGTATATTTTTTATCTCCTCCCCTTCCTGTTTTTCCTCCGTGTATATGTATATGTGTATTGTAATATATGTTTTCAAAAATCTGAAGGAGTCAAGACCGAGGGTGATGGGGCTCGCGTGGGGTTGTGGCCCAAGGTCTCATGTTCTATCTGTGTTCCTCACGTGTAGTGGACTAGGATTATTATGGGCTAGGTCCGAAAATTAGGCCTAAGAATGGGTCGTTTGAACCCGAATATTATTCTTTGCCCGGAACCGAGAATAAAAACACGATTTTATTTAATTAATCATACGTAAGCAAAATAACTATCAAAATAAGATTGACAATTAAAACAAAAACTATGTTTTTTTTTTTTGTAATTTTTGTTTTTATATAAAGATAAAAATATAAAGTACTATTTTTGTATTTTGAAAAGATTAAAATGACTACAAAATATTAATAAAACTATTTTTTTTGTAATTTTTGAAATTATATAAAAATTAAAAATAAGGTGCTATTTTTGTACTTTTCAAGTTTATGAGAAATACATAAACTAATATATATATATATATATATATATATATATATATATATATATATTTGTAATTTTTTATTTTGTGACAAAATAAAGTAAAAGAGTCAAAATTAGCTGAAATAGCTATATTAGACCTAAACTAAATATTTTACGCAAAACTTGTGAAAATTCTTGGGGAGTCAAAAATCACGCGTCTACAAATACCACCTATATTTGTTCTGGGAGTTGAAACACTATTTTTTTTCTCAATAAACTATTATCACGCCTTTTAGCCTGTGCCATGCTCTGTGCAGTATCCAATGATTTTCCAGCCATTATTTTATGAGCTACTGTAGGGGCAACAGTTTAGACAGATATTGTTTCAACAATATTGGGCTTAGTGCTTGTTTCAGTTAGCTCTTGGGGCTTATTTTTGTTCTGCTGTATATTTCCTTTGCTTCTCCACTCCTTTCCTGGCTGCTGAGCTTTGCCTTTCTGAATTTTCTGAGGCCTCCCTTGAACATCTTCATTTCGTTTGCATATATGTCCCAGCTATTGGCAATCAGAGCAGAATTCAGGTTGCCATTCAAATCGCACCACTAGCTTGTACATCTTTCCAGAGGGATCCTGTATTGTGACTCCAGTTGGTAGAGGTTTAGTGATGTTTACTTCAATCACCATCCTCGCAAAAGAGATTCTCGACTGATTAGCAGTTCACTCATCAGCAAATAGTGGCACTCCTATTGCACTTCCCAACCTGCTTAATGAGTCTTTTCCCTAGTAAGTCATAGGTAAATTAGGGAAAGAGACCCATAGGGGAATCTCTTTGAGAAAAGTTGTATCAAATTCTATGTGAGGAGACCATTTCTTCAAG
>MU683408.1:115921-126092 GCA_026770625.1 Nicotiana glauca
GTGTGTCCCCCATGCTTGTATAAGTCCAAGAATGTGTGTCCCCCATCTCATTGTGTTCCGCGATGTCCCCCACGCGTGTTGGGGCTCGGATTGTTATGGGCTAGGTCCAAAAATTAGGCCTAAAAATGGATCGTTTGAACCCGAATATTATTCTTTGCCCGGAACCGAGAATTAAAACACGATATTATTTAATTAACCCCACGTAAACAAAATAATTATTAAAATAAGACTAACAATTAAAACAAAACTATATTTTTTTGTAATTTTCGTTTTATATAAAGATAAGAATATAAAGTATCATTTTTGTATTTTTAAAGATTAAAATGACTACAAAATATTAATGAAACTATTTTTTATAATTTTTAAAATTATATAAAGATAAAAAATAAGGTACTATTTTTTGTATTTTTTCAAGTTTATGAGAAATACATAAACTAAAATATATATATATATTGTAATTTTTTATTTTGTGACAAAATAAAGTAAAAGAGTCAAAATTAGCTGAAATAGCTATATTAGACCTAAACTAAATATTTTACGCAAAACTTGTGAAAATTCTTGGGGAGTCAAAAATCACGCGTCTACAAATACCACCTATATTTGTTCTGGGAGTTGAAACACTATTTTTTTTCTCAATAAACTATTATCACGCCTTTTAGCCTGTGCCATGCTCTGTGCAGTATCCAATGATTTTCCAGCCATTATTTTATGAGCTACTGTAGGGGCAACAGTTTAGACAGATATTGTTTCAACAATATTGGGCTTAGTGCTTGTTTCAGTTAGCTCTTGGGGCTTATTTTTGTTCTGCTGTATATTTCCTTTGCTTCTCCACTCCTTTCCTGGCTGCTGAGCTTTGCCTTTCTGAATTTTCTGAGGCCTCCCTTGAACATCTTCATTTCGTTTGCATATATGTCCCAGCTATTGGCAATCAGAGCAGAATTCAGGTTGCCATTCAAATCGCACCACTAGCTTGTACATCTTTCCAGAGGGATCCTGTATTGTGACTCCAGTTGGTAGAGGTTTAGTGATGTTTACTTCAATCACCATCCTCGCAAAAGAGATTCTCGACTGATTAGCAGTTCACTCATCAGCAAATAGTGGCACTCCTATTGCACTTCCCAACCTGCTTAATGAGTCTTTTCCCTAGTAAGTCATAGGTAAATTAGGGAAAGAGACCCATAGGGGAATCTCTTTGAGAAAAGTTGTATCAAATTCTATGTGAGGAGACCATTTCTTCAAGATAATAGGTCGATTATTGATCGTGTAAGGTCCTCCATACAGGACTTCCTTGAGATCATTTTCCACTTTGAATTTGGCAATAAAATAGCCTTTTTCATGCCAAAACAATTTGGAGCATGAGGCTTTTGACCAGTTGTGATTTATATATCTCTTCATCTGATTATAGCCTGGGATTTCCCCTATTACTGCAACAATCAAGGAATGCTTCCACTTCTCAGCCTCTTTCGCAGTTTCTACTGGATCTAGTTGAATAACCACACTACCATCCACAATCGTCGGGGCTATATAAGACAGAGCAAGGCCGTTCGATGCAATCTGATTTTTAGCAAACCAATTGACCCTCTCCGAAGCAGTTAAATCCTTGTTAACCTTCAATTTCTGCAGATTTTCATCTACATGAGCATTTGGTTGTGATTGAACCATGGGCGATACACTCGAAGTTGAAGCTACGTATTCACCCAGAATTTTGTTCTTTCCACTATCATCCTTAGGCATTCTACTACCCAATTCAACTAACTGGGACAAGTTAGGAGTAGAATCAACGGTACCTTTGGCAATCTCATCATTTTGATGGATCACTTCCGAATCTGCCATTGTTGATGCTGCCTGAGCTTTCTGAGAAACAAATTGAGAAGATGGAGATGTAGTTGTTGTTAGTAAGCTTCCAATAACTAGGATTGGTGTCTTCCTTGGCCGTCGTGGTCCATTTCCTTTGCCGTTCGCTATTGATAACCACCGTTCCCGCCAAGCGTAACCAGCGCTTGAAGAAACCATCAGTGGAGAGGTAATTTCTATTCTTAGCTCAGTTCAAACTCCTTTGAAAGTGACTTTTCCAACTGTTACACAAATGAATGCAAAACAATTAGTCAAATAACCATATAAATCTGCCCCTCGGCACAAACACTCAATTAACAGGTAATGCCAGGCAATTAAGAAGATAAACACATAAAGTTTTGCCCCTCGGGCATAAATACACAATCAATAGGTAATGACTGGCAATTAAGATAAAGTAAACACATAGAAAGTTCGCCCCTCGGGCACACTCTTAGAACAGTACCAGCCCCTCGGGCTATATATCACATCACAATGGGTACTCGCGCTCACTAGGGGTGTACAGACTTCGGGAGGGCCCCCTTACGGCCCAAGCACAATATCAAGCCATCCCGTGGCATCAAATCTAGGCCCTCGGCCTCATATCAGTCAAGCCACCTCGTGGCGTATATATCTCAGGCCCTCAACCTCATAAACAATATCAACAAGCCATCTCGTGGCGTACATATCTCAGGCCCTCGACCTTAATTTTTTTTTATTTGCACCGGGTGTCCGAGTCTCTAAGAGCCCCGACTAATTCAAGTCAGTATCTCACTGCTGCGGTGTGCAACCCGACCCAAAAGTATCCTCACAATACAGGCCCTTGGCCTTACTCAGTCAAAATCACATAAGCCACTCGGGCAACAGTAAAAAATATGATGTTCAGCCCAAAATATTATTTGAAATATCATTTCAAGTGTTAAAGCAAAATAAACATGATTGAGCTTTGAAAATAGTGTAGAATAATATGACTGAGTTCAAGTACAAAGTCAAATAGTGAGGAAATATCAACAAAAATCCCCGAAGGGTTCAAGTAGTTGGCACGAATCCCAAATATAACATTCAGCACAATTCATGATGATAACAAATAAGTTTCAGTCAGATAAGCGATAAAATCATCAATCGGGACGGATCAAGTCACAATCCCCAACAGTGTATGACCCCACGCTCGTCATCAAGCACGTGCTTCACCTCAATATAGCACTACGATGTGCAATCTGGGTTTAAAACCCTCAGAGCATCATTTACAATCATTACTCACCTTTAACTAGCTAAATCTCTAGCTCGCGACGCCTTTGCCCTTCGAATCGGCCTCCACGCGAGTCGAATCCATCCAAAATCTGAACGAATATGTCACAATATGCTAAGGGAACAAAGCCCAAGTGTAAACAATCGAATAATACCAAAAATATTGAAATTAGCAAAACCCGAGTCCCGGGACCACTTCTCAAAACTCAGAAATTTTTACATCAACGGGTTCCTTATCTCCCCACGAGTTCATACATACCAAAAGTTCTCAAATCTGACCCCAATTTGTCCTCCGAATCCCCAAATCAAAATCTCAAAATTCCAAGCCCTAGTTCTTCCATTTTAGTTTAGGTTCCCATAATTTTCTTGGTAGATTTCACAATAGAATCGAGTTTTAAGTTCAAAAATCTTACCTCCAATCGATTCCCCTTGAATCCCTCTTTAATCTCCTCCAAGAAGCTCTCAAAATGATCAACTATGGGTGAAACTAGACCCAAAATCGCGGATGAAATGAATTATACCATTCTGCCCAGGTCTGACTCCTCCTTCATTGCGAACGCGGTCAAACCCTTGCGTTCGCAAAGCACAAACTCGCATTGACCAACTTTTACTCTACGCGAACGCGACACACCAATCGCGAAGATGCTTTCATCTCCTACACCTTCGCGAATGCGACACCCTGCATGCGAATGCGAAGAACAAAATCCCTCGACCCCAAATTACTCTACGCGATCGGGAGTGCCCTCTCGCGAACGCGATGCACAGCCTTCCAACCCTACGCGAACGAGGCTAAATTCTGGCCTTCCTCAATTCCTTCTTCGTGAACGCGAGACTCCTCTCGCGAACCTGAAGAGATAAATCTCTGCAACACCGAACCTGCATTTTCTGCAATTTTCCAAACTCCAAAATGGTTCGATTGACCATCCGAAACTCACCCGAGGCCCCCGGGAATGTAACTAAAGGCACCAACACATCCTAAAATCTTATTAAAACTTGTTCCAATCATCAAAACACCTCAAACAACATCAAATTACCCAAAACACATCGGATTCAAGACTAAGTTTCTAAAAATCTTCCGAAATACGCTTTCGATCAAAAACCCAACCAAACCACGTCCGAATGACCTGAAATTTTGCACACACATCCCAAATGACACAACGAAGCTACTGCAAATTCTCGAAATTTCATTCCAACCTCTATATCAAAATCTCACCTATCAACCGGAAAATACCGAAATTTCAATTTCGCCAATCCAAGCCTAAACCTTCCACGGGCTTTCAAAATGAATTTCGATCACGCTCCTAAGTCCCAAATCACCTAACGGAGTTAACCAAATCATAAAAATTCCGATCTGAGATCATATACAAACAAGTCAATTCTTGGTCAAACCCTTCAAAATTTTAAGCTCTAAACTTAGAACTTTTCTTCCAAATTCATTCTGATTAACCTGAAACCAAAACCAACGATTTACATAAGTCATAATACACCACACGAGGCAAGTCATGCCCGATAACTGGCGATCAAAGTACAAAAACTCAAAATAATCGGTCGGGTCGTTACAAAAAAATTAATAAATAAAAGTTTTATTAAGTTTAAACTTCTAAAAATTATAAAAATAATTAAATGAAGTATTTTTTATATATATAATGATTAACATTAATTTGGAGGGACTTCAGATTTTCTTGTTCTTCTTACAAAGATCAAGTTTAAAATGGAAAAAAATGTTAGTTTTAAAAAACATAAGTTGTCCCCAACGATCGGACAAACACTTAAACTGACCCATTTACCATTTAGACACTTCAAGAGGCTTTAAAAGTGTCAAGCAAATCCATCTTATATGACATATGCGTTTTTGCTACCAACATTTTGGGCGCGTGAAGTCATTTTACAAGCCAACACAAGCTCAAATAGAAGCTTCCATGGGGACGGATCTGTAACAATGGTTGCTCGAGTAATATCTTCAATTTGCACAATCCCAACATTAACACAAAAAGTAAGTCAATCCAAGTTAAGACCTGATTAGAGTATAGTAATGCCTTCTGGTTAATAGATTGTATTTGGAACGAAGTCTTCAAAATCCATCTTAAATTCTGAAAATATGAGTTCGTGTTCCATCATTCTTCACCGCCCAATATGTGGAAGAAGCTAGGTTGTTTTGATCTGAAAATTGGATGTCGAATCAGTTAAATGTTCGAAATCTTTGTTGAAAGCTTCTTTGTGAAGCGAAATCTACAGATTAAGGTCGATTGAATCTTATTCGGTAGACTTTGGTTCGAAGTTTTCGAAGTCTGTTAGAAGAAGACGATGAATGGGTTTGTCCGAAGAAGACAAGATTTTTGGGTCTGTTCAAAGTTTATTAAAAAAAGATGGTTTTGTTCAAAATTTTTGGGTTAGTCCGAAGTTTGCTCAATGAAGTCTGTTCGACCACTGAAGCTGGGTTCATTCGGAGTCTGTTGAAGAAGATAAATTTTCTGAAATTGAGTTTGAAGAATCATACCTCAAAGTGTAGCCAATTCTAGTTGAATTTAATTTTTTGGGATTGATGTGAGAAATGCTATTGCAGACGCAAATGGGGGAAGCAAGAAGATGATTTGGGGGGGGGGGGGGGTTGGGTTGGTTTGCAAAAGTTTATTTTCTTTCTTTAAATGTATTTTTTTTAATAATTATATGAGTCAAATATTTATTACAAATTACATGTATCATTCTTTTATTGGATCATTTAATACATCACTAGCAAGTGTAACTCACGCGTATGTTTTTATTGAGCTCAGGTGTTTACTTGACACACTTAATAGTCTCTTAAAGTGTCTAAATGGTAAAGAAGTTAGTTGAAATATTTGTCTGATTATCGGGGACAACTTAAGGGGTCGTTTATGTATTTCGCCATTAAAGAAATAGAAAACCAAATGTGATAAAGTAAGTCCTATAAATTAGAATTCATACCTATTTTAAACAATGAAGTATTTAATATATACAAAATATAGTTAATTTTGAAGCCCTAAAATAAAAAAATTTAAATTATTATTTTATCCAATATATAATATATTTAAAAGATAAAAAGACGAACGACATTTCGTTAAAGGCGCGTTCGTACTTTTAATATAGTATATAGATTTTACAGGGGATAGGACGCAAAAACAAAATTCGACCATATTTGTAATACATGGATTGAGAAATGTTAAAAAACAAAATTAACCGTCATAATGATTAAAAAAAATCTTATTTTGTATAAAAGTAACATATCTTAAAGTATATATTGCATACTAAATGTAATATATCTAACTAAATACTGAAGAATCCTTATTACTAATTACTGTATTATTACTTCTTATACTATTAGATATTAGATTTCCTGCATCATAAGCCATGCATTACTAGTCATAAACTTTAAATTATGGATCGATCGGGTCTATGTAAATTCAACATTCAGCACCAAGTTCAAAACCAATATCCCAATATTATAATTCTATCTAAGATTTCGATATAGACATAATATTAATTTTTATATTATAATAGTTATTTATAGTTTTATATAGAGTATTTAATTTTAAGGTTATTTGCACATAATACAAAAAAATTAAATCATAATTTGACATGGTTTATATCCGCGTAAGTCTACGGTAATTCAAAATGGAATTGGCACAATATCGCGAAGGACCGTCTTGCTCAATTTGGCTCGGACCTTGATGCTGCGACTCAGGCATTACTCAATAAAGGTGCAAGGCTATAGATCATAGAAGTATGAAACCGTCAAAAAAATCAGGAACTAGAAGAAGAGCAGCGGGCACTGATCGTGGCGGATACTTATACTAGTTCTATCTAAGATTTTAATATATAAAATAATATTAATGTTAGCTAATACCTCCAATTAATTAAATTAAATACAAGATTAACTTAATCCCAAAATTTATTGCGATAATCCATCTATGGGCCCTACTCAAACTTGACAACCTCGTGCTCAAAGTCAAAACTGCTTGACTTTAACTTCTTTCTTCTCGTTTTTGCCGCCGCTGCAAAAAAAAACTGCATTAATAATGGAAGAAGGCGGAAAATTAGGAGGAGAACAGAAAAATACCCTCAGTGTGAAAGATGTGTTTCAGGATTTCAATGGCCGACGTGCTGCTCTTATTAAGGCTCTCACCACTGGTTTAATTTCCTCTCTTCTTCTTTCGTTTTATATTAAATTTCAATTTTGTCAGTATGTTTTTTTGCTGATTTATGTATTGATTTATTTGTTTTGTTATTCAGAAGTGGAAGAATTTTTTAAGCAGTGTGATCCTGGTAAGTCCTTTTTTTTCTTTTTCTTTTTCTTTTTTCAGTTTTATATTAACAGCATCATTCCGCATTGGTGATTAGGCATACAATAAGAATGAGTGTTTCTCCTTGTATTTGATAATATATTAGAATCACTTAAAATTAGAAATTAAAACAGAATATTCTCTGTTTAAACTATAACTTCATAAATTTTGAGATTCATGTTTTATGTAACCCTATGGAAACACCCTCTCTACTCCTACCATCCCTAGACCACACTTATGTAATTTTATTGGATTGTTGTTTTATGTAACCGTACCCAAAAAACAAAACACTGTTTCTTTAGTGTTTCACAAGATTTTCTTCATGTTTGGTACAACCTTTCTCTTAGGAGCAGTCGCAGAGCCAGAATTTTCACCAAGGGGTGTCAAAATATAAAAAAAATAGATACACCAAAAAGTTTTAGAAAAATTTATCTAGCAATACAATGTAATTTTTAGGCAAAGGGGTGTTGATAAACACCCCTTGGTTGAATGTGGCTCCGCCACTGTTTAGGAGAGGAAAATCATGTAGTCAACATTGCTTGTTTCTGTATTTTCTCTTTTTCATTAATTTGCCTATGCATAATTACATAGTTGCTCACTTAAATCAGATGCAAAATTTGCACTTCAACTTTGATTATGCCCCCAAATCTTAATTTTTGGGGAGGCAATATTCAGAACTTCTCGTATATTGTTAATTAATGGTACATAAAAATTTCCATAAATTTCCCTCGTGATAATGTAGATCCACGTATGCATGTTCTCATGTCGACGCATTATTAGGAAATCTTTAACCTTCCTTGAAACAGAAGTAGAATCAAAGTTACAGTGTGTTTAGCTTAAATGAAACACTTCTAATCCTGTGTCCTTGCTCTTCATTTGGAAGTGTTATTTAGGGTGGCGGATCAGGGTTATAACATTTAGGACTTTTCAATTTAAGATTTTGTTTATGGTTATAAGCTGCTTCGTCACCGCAATTCCCCTGCCCTCCTCTGAGTTTTATTACAGTCAATGTGTTTAGTAGTCTTATCTCAAGTCCCTTATGACACGAGATGCCTATTGCTTCTTGTTCATGATAAACATGTGAACTGTTTGCTACGCAGAAAAGGAGAACTTGTGCTTGTTTGGACTCCCAAATGAGCAATGGGAGGTTAATCTGCCTACTGAAGAAGTACCACCAGAGCTTCCAGAGCCTGTTCTTGGTATTAACTTTGCTAGAGATGGGATGCAAGAAAAGGAATGGCTTTCCTTAGTTGCCGTCCACAGTGATGCTTGGTTGCTTTCTGTTGCCTTTTTTTATGCTGCTAGATTTGGATTTGATAAGTCCGACAGGTACTTCTTCGCAGTCAATTTCTTTTGTCCAGCTATTCCATGCTTCTAAAAGCAATCTTTTATATTTGGCGATTCTTGCCTGCTCCAGTACCTCATTTGACATTTTCTTTGGATCAGTATTTTGTGTTGATTTTGCTTCTCAGTGCATTAATGTTTTTCCTTTCGTTTGGTTTTTCTCAAACAAAACATGCTTTCTGTTAAAAGCAGAAGCGATGCATCTGATTAATGAGTTTTTAGGTTGGTCATTTAGTTTAGATGCTTTTGGTATTGAGCTAGCGATGCCTGGCATTATTACTAGCAAGAGAAGCTAAAAGTAGAAACCTTGGTTACTATCAATTCTTTGCATTTTGCACCGCTGATGCATGCAACATTTTTCTCTTTGGTCTCCGTCCTTTATTTATTTATATTTACTCCTTTGCCACTTTACTTTCGGGAAAGATCATTGAAAGTATCTTTTGGTCCGAATCTAAACACTTTACTGAGCTAAATTGGGAATGCTACCCTGTGAAATGAATTTCCTGCCCAAATCCCTAACTGCGCTTCTAAAAGCTTAGGCCAAAAGAATGGAGGATGGTCAAGATCTTGATGTCGTTAATTAGTTATATGAGGTAATATATCCTTTTTACTCCCTATAAAATGTCAGCATTTGAATCGAAACCTATTGTTTCAGTGATTTTGTAAGAAGATGAAGAGATTAAGAAGGAAAACTGCCAAGAAAGGAAGGACAGGATGCGAAGTGCAAAAAATTAGGCATAAAAGAGGTGAAAATGCAAAAATCTCGTAGAATATTGACTTGAATGCGTAGTGTATTATCTTGCACTTGTAGAAATGAGCTGATAGAAGCCTAATAGTAAGTGTTTTTTTTTTGTGTGTGATGACGCCATGACACACCATTGTGTTAAAACGCCATGACACACCATGACAACTAGGGATAGCAAGCGGTGCGGGTACAGGGCGGGTTCTATCTTAACCCGCAAAATCTCAATCCGCCCCGCCCCGCATAGCTCTTTTAACCCGCATCCCCTCCCACCTCCCCCCCACCCCCCCGCAAATCTTCTTTTCAATTTGTCTTATTTTTATTTTTGCTCATCAATTATTAGCATACATAAGTTAAACAGTAACCATTTAAATTTAGATTCATTAAATGTGACCATACAAATTCAGCTCTAACCAAAGACATTAAAACTTAATTAGATTCTTTCTTTTGTTTTTATTTGTTTGTCAATTTGCATTTAGGGTATTTGATGAAATCTCATTGCCGCCTACCGAACAATCGTAATCTCCAACTATCTTGTGTTCACTTATTAATTTAATACTGACTAGGAAACAGTCACTTTCTTTAGCAAATTTTGTTTCTTTTCGAAAGTTATGAAATTTTTTACTCTGGTTTTAATAAGTACTGTATTTATTATGGGAAAGATGAAAGAATTTTTGCCGTACGTACGTTATCAGCATTACACTAGAAC